>JAYECN010300526.1:0-24426 GCA_035222435.1 Microcambeva ribeirae | reverse complement strand
GGAAATTTCCCACAACTATCTAAATAGAAGTTTGTTACAGTGAAACTCTGTAATCTGGGAAGGAAAAAAAAAAAAAAAAAACACTCCTTTTAGCCCTCCTGCACTTTTTAAATTAATGGAAATTCCTGTTAGCTAGATATTACTATTAGGACACGTTTCTTTTCAGATATTCTGCTAAGCTTTTCCCAGAGAAAATAAGCATTTTGCATCAGACAAAAGAAAAGAAATATCTCCTACTCACATATTCTTTTCACAGCAGTGCAGTAGGAATGACATAGGTAGCAGTAAGTTGCCTTTTTCGTCCTGAGTTGCTGGGAATATTGAGTTCTGAAACAGTGAAACTCCATTGAGGACTCTCTCTAGGAATTGCCTGAACTGGTATCATAAAAATGTATGAAAAGGGAATAGCTTTGTTCTTGGCAATATTTTGTCTATTGTTTGTCCTCCAGGAATCATTGGTGCAGCAGCTCTGGATTTTTTTAACATTGATATTTCAATGGAAATAGTCAATCAGGCAGAAGAAGAAGAAAGAACGGGGAAAAAAGAACATATTGTTTTCCTTGTCACTCAAAATCCTGTATTTTCATACAAAGAAAGAAAGAAACTTTCTTCCTCACCTCAGTATCTTGCTAGCTCTGAAAAACAAATTGAAAACCAACTGAATAAAGAGGTATTTTAGTATTCATTATCATATCATTAAAATCTCTAAAATAAAATACGCTGAATTTCCCCTTGAATTTATTCCACAGGTCCTTGAAAAAGCTTATACAGTTAGGGGCAGAGGAAGCCCTGTTTGTCCTGTCAAGAAAAGTCACTGGAAAAAAATCAGAGGAATGATTGCACTAGGAAGAGGTGAGTGGTCTGCTTTTGGTTACACATGGTAATCATAAAACCTGATGGTAGTAGCATGCTTACTAATTACAAATACTTAAATGGAACGTGGCCTGTCACTTTTGTCTCTTAAATGTATTCCTTTTATTTCTCTCTGAAAAGTGATTTTGTGTAAATGCAGTACTTTTGCTATCTCCATGCCATGTCAGGTGGTCTTAGCTGATGAATTAAGAGTGTTTTCTAACCTAGTAGCTGGTAATCTTTTGGAAAGTTGTCAGCTATTGTAAAATTCTGAAAACCAAATTACCCCTTCTGATACCTAAAATCGATTGCCAACGTGGTAATCTCTGCTCCTCCCTCGTGGGCACACAGCAAGCACGGCTACCAGTGTTTTTCCTGCTGGGATTTTTGGATGTGTCTGGAGGAATCGGAGCCCAGCTCAGCACCACGCTTCTGTCTGGATTCTGCAAGGGGTGAAAAGCTGAGCCCGATACCACTCAGTGTAACCTGTAATGCAATATAAGAGCAGAGGCATAAGAAGCATACTCTAAAAATTGATTTTAAGTATAATACTGTTACTAAAAAACAAGGTTTAACAGCACTACACAGAATAAGAAAGTGCTAGGCTTTATGAAGAGCCTGAATTTCACAGATGATAAATGCATCAGCAGTAAGTTGATGATCACTGAAGCAGTAGGAGCCCAGCTCTGGGAGCTGTGGCCTAAATTCTCAATCTTTATTGCCATTCTCTTTTCATCCAAGCCTTCTGGGTGACTTGAGGAGCTGTCACCAAACAACATTTGCCCAAGTGACTGTAAATAACCACCTTCTGGTGGCAGATCTGTGGGAAGAGATCCCCTGAAAAAATCAGCCGCACGATTACTGTGGGTTACCAGAGGAGGATTGAGATGTCTAGGTTAGATGAGTGCTTCAGACTATTTTACCTATTTTATTCTGAATGTTTATCACAAAAATATATATCCACTAGAAGGCATAAGCTTCTCTGGAGACAGAGTGACTGCTTTTTAAAAAACTCAAGGTAAGTAAAATAAAAGCAGAATGGTACTTCAATCTTTGTACTCCTCATGTATTCTCATTGTTTCCACATAGTGTCACACATTCAATGCTTTTTGTTGTTGTTGTTTTGGGGTTTTTTTGTTTGTTTGTTTGTGGTGAAATCTTAAATTCCCAGCCAAATCAGATTTGCTGGTCATCAGCTGTGTATTAAACTCCAGAGCATACAAGAGTGTGGATCTCAATCTCTGTTTTGCTTACACTGTCTTCCCACATTGAAGTCTAGAATTCCAGCAGACTTGTGCTACACTGGTACTGATTAGTTTTATGAGATGCAACCAGATTAAAAACCACATATTTATCTTGCTACAGGTAAACTTCTGAGAGGATTTGATCCTGTCTATCCCAAGAGTCTCTGGATTGACCCCAAAACATTTTGCAATGGGCTTCCTTTTCATATGGTTTTTGACAAAGAGGTAGGGAAGGCACATGGTGAGGGCATTTAGTTTGCTTAAGCCATATAGTTATTTTCCTATGTTGACTGTCCGACACTTCTATGTTGTATGTGCTGCTGTCTCCTTTATCCACTTTCTTTCCAGGTAATCTGCAGCAACAGCATAAATAGTAAGCTACCATTTTTTTCATACTTAGTCCTGTACTCTCTGACACTGGTACCAAATGCGGGAGCGGGCCGATAGCACAGCGACCCTGACACACAATACAGAGTCTCTGTACTTTTCTCCAGAGCTGCTGTGACGTTGTTACGCCATAGGGAGGAGTGAGATGATGGAAAAGAATGAAAGCTTGATGCGCCTGAACCATTTTTTTGCCAGACCACTGCAAGCATGCTGAAAATTACCCCCTGCATCATCACCCTACAGCACGTTGCCACAAAGCAATGTACTTGCATCTTCTTTCTGTGGTACTGTGGTAGGATCAGCTGCGGTACATTTGACCTACACAGACATAACCAAGAATAAGGAGCAGTGGTTTTTTTTGTTTTGTGTTTTGTTTTTTGTTTTTTTTTTTTAAAAAAAAAACAATTGGTAGTGAAGAGCGTTTGGAGAATAAGATCTTGCTATGAAGGATCCTCATTCAGAGCTTTGAGGTAATACAAGACTTAAACATTGCTCTTCTGAGCAAGTCATGTAGTACAGCAAGGCTGGTGGCTGTTTCAAACTCTAGTACTTGTATAAACAGCGATCAGCTTTAGCTTGGCCTGAACCCAGACAGGCTATGAATTGTAACACCTTGTCCACATCTTCTCTTTAAGCTCAGAGTGAAGCAAGCTGGGGTGAGCATTCAGAAGATTGTTCCTGGCCTTCAGACCATGGGCATCTGCCTGGATCACTATTTCAATATCACTCATCCAGAAGTACCCTTCACCATCTCTAGCATTCAAAAATTTATCAACAGCCAATTTGTTTTCCAGACTAGGAGGGAGGTGATGCCAGAGTCATGGAAACAGCGGCCAATGCTAGAGCTGAGAGGTACTTCACTGTTTTCAATAACATAAGTGTTCAGATTAGATCAAGAATAATGCTGGATTTGAAGTAATGCATTTCTATTGACTCCTAGCTTCACATAAGTCCTATAAATGGTCTTGTCTTTGTGCAGTGAGGAGAAGAGATGGTTCTCTTTATAGAAGCGCTACCTTAGGGTGGTCATAGACAAATTCTGATGTTACTCACCAGATATTGAAGGTTTTCAATTAGAAATAACAATGTTCCCATTTAAAAGGCTTGGATATATAGCATTTTTCTAAAGCTGCGAAACCACATCTTTGCAGATTGCTGAGTAATGGGAGCAAGGCCAAAGATTAGATTGTATCTGAGCCACCTCTAGCCTTGGTTACTCACAGAATAATCAAACAGCTCTCCTGAACTCCTCATCTTTCCAGGACCATATTTCATAGGATTCTCCCAGATAAACCCTTAAAAAGGCCAAAGTTTGCTCTCCTAAAGTCAAGGGTTGTGAGCCTTTTTACCTCATTCTGGTCTCAGGATCCTGATCTCTATCATCTCCTAGCCCCTGCAGCCAAGGCCAAACCCCTAACCTTCATATTCCCCGGCTGCCACTCCCTTGTTGGCACGTACCTGGTCCAGCAGAGCACTCCCATGTCCACTCCTCAGTCACCTGTATTGAGAAAGTCAACTTCATTTATCAGGGAATCCCCCAACATTATCAGAAATCCCCCAACTTGTTCGTGTTGTGTGGTCCTTTCATCAGTTATGCGGATGGTGCAGGTCCCCTATGAACATGAAGGTTCTTCGAGTTTGCAGAAGGCCGCCACATCTGCTCTTTCTTCCGGACCAGGGGGTCTGTGTTAGACACTCACCACAGCATTGCCCACGTTAGCCTGCACGCCTGTGCTAACTCAAACTCTCTACTGCCTCCTCATCTCTCCCTAGGCAGAGCTCCACGCATCCCCGCTGCTCTCCCCCACACCAGGCATCTCCTCCTCGCCTTCCCCGCCACGTGAGTTACCTGCCATGTTTCTCCGATCCAGAAGAGATCGCAGCCTTGCGCACAGACCTCTGCTGCCTCCTGCTTGTTCCCCGGGCTGCGTGCAGTCACACACAGGCACGTCAGAGGCCTCTGGCCTGCCGGTTTCCTAGAACCGCTCTGAGAGCATCCCCATCGTGCTGCCCTGTGCCTTAGTATTCGCATAGGACAAAAGCAAAGAAACAATGGAAGTCGCTAGGCTGAGGCCATCTCTAAGGCACCACTGCCTTGCCAGTAGCTTTGGGTGGGAGTCCCACAGCCCCTTCTCAAATGCATCCCAGGCATGGCCTTCTATTTCTCCCTGCACTTGTGGAAGGCGAAAGAGGACCAGGTCACCCCAGAGGTAGCTTTTGCTCTTGGAACCACCAGGGTAAGCACAGAGGTCCACCGGGCTGCATAAAAGTAACTAAGTCTTGTTTCCTCATAGCTCTAAAACTCAGCATGGGCGCCTGAAACAGGGTCACTCCTTTGCATTGCTAACAGTTATTTTTGATACAGAAGTCATGTCTTTGTGCTTGAAACAACATTTTAAAACCAGCCAGCTGACATAGGTAACACTAGTTCACAGAGCTTGGATGACACCTTTGGCACATAAAGAAAATAATTAAAGCACTGGGTGAGCCACCTAGCAAGATACCCCAAATCAGCTATGTGACTTCTGCCAGCAAGCAGCTCCAGTTCTGCTGGGCGCAGGGGTGGGAAGGGGGAGAGAAGTGTTGAACACAAATTCCTGATAAAATTCCTACAGCTGGAGAAGCATTGTCTTTTCCTGTGACTCCATGCATTTTGATTCAAAAAATGTGAATGCATTATTCAAATCTTAATTTATACCTTTGAGGGGAGTAACTCATTAGTGGATAGTTTTCAAATGTGGATAATACATTAGTTAACCAGGCTTTTATTTTTATATAATCACATTTTCAGATTCTGATTTCTGGCTTCTTTTCCCTCCCTAGTGCTATAGAGGAGTTTACCCATTAAAACTTTGTAGCTAAAAGCAGTTTTTATTTGCTTTATTTTTATCAAGAGGAATGAGTATGGAATGATGCTCGGCTTTATGTAACTAACTGTAAAGATGTTTGTCTTAGACTTTTCTACTTCAGTTTTACTTTTCTGAACTGTATTAATATGATCTACTTTTCTACTTGATGATTGTCAAATATCGTATTCCCCAGATTCAAAAAAAAAAAAAAAAAAAGTATTTAGGAGACTTTGAATAAAAATAATGTTAAAAAAATTAGGAACTTCAAACAGAGATAAAATTCTACTTCCTCTTATTCACTCATAAGCCTGTTAGTTTTAAAACTATTCATCCAATTTCCCCAGGAGTGAAATAAGGGAGAGAGATCCCTAGATTGCCATTCAGAAAACTTATGAAGCAAGTAAAGGAAAGAAAAGTCAAATCCCAAAAGAACATCCCCTCCCACCCAACTAACCAAGCAAACAAAACCCAACCTCCTGCCAAAAACTCCCTATGGCTTTCAGGCATTTTTATACCTGCTGATTTGTAGGATCATAATGATTGGAAGCTCCCGATTTCACAGAAGGGAAGTTTTGCCATAGGCCTCACTGGGGCCACATTTCAACCACCGTGAATTTCTGCTCTAAATATTCCACTTCTTCATTCTGAAATCTTTTTATTTGCCCAGTACACCTCACCCAAACAAGTCCACCTCTAAGTGCAGATCAATTTCTCTGATGAACCCAACCCCAGGAAAAGCCACTGTACTAAGAACTGATCAGTTAGTTCAGCAGCAATATTGAGCATCATGTCCAGGCTGCTTACTGTGCTCACCAATAACTGTTTTAAACAGGCCAGATGATCTGGATGGAGCCCGTGCAGTGCATGCTCTACCTCTGCTCCCCTTTGCTGCGCACTTTGCATGAGCTGGAAGAGCGACAGATGCACATTGCAGACATTGCTCCCCATGACGTGACCAGGGACTTGATTCTGCTCAACCAGCAGCGGCTGGCGGAGATGGAGCTCTCTAACCAGCTGGAGAGGAAGAAGGAAGAGCTGCGGATACTCTCGAAGCATCTGGAAGAAGAAAAGGAAAAGACTGAAGCTCTGCTCTATGCCATGCTTCCTCAGCACGTGGCCAACCAGCTCAAGGAGGGGAAGCGAGTTGAGGCAGGTGAATGGACAGGAGTCACTCGTGATGCACGATTCACGCACCAGGTGTGATGGTGTTAAGGAGATGGGGACGGGGGACAGCTCAGCTATCGTCACCTGCCCTAGAGTAGATTGGCTATGTGGAGGCCGCCGTGGGTGGTAGGGGGCAGGACCACAGGCCCTTAATGTTGGTGATGAAAAAACCTGGGCTATTCTGTGAAAGATTTGGAGCTGCTGGCCACTATTTATTCCTAGGAGCTTAAAAGTGGCAGCAGCTGTCCATTCAGGGAGCAAAACTCAGTGTTTCAACAGCAAACCAAGCTCTTGCTTTTGACCTAGGTTTACACAGAAGCAAGAGCTCAAAAATAAAAGAACTAGAAAAAATCCATCTTTCCTAGAAAACTCTTAGATCCTCTACGCTATCTAAAAGCCTAATGTCATTGTGATGCCAGAAAACATCTACCTTAAGAACAACACCTAAGAGTATGCTTTAGCCCCCTTCAGTAAGTCCGTATGAAGTAAACAGCTAAGAATGTCCTGAATGTGGACATATGCATGCATCAGATATCTAAATCATTCAAGATGTGCTGTATACCCTATTTGATGCTGCCTTGTATCAGCATCTCCGTTCACATCCATATGTGAGTATTACAACTGCACAGTCATGTGTCCTAAAATAATGGCAAGACAGAACTTCGCAAACAAGTCTGACAGATGTTGTGATTGCCCAGCCATTACAGTTACTACTGCCCTTTCTGCTTACAGGAGAGTTCAAAGAGTGCACCATACTGTTCAGTGATGTAGTGACCTTTACCAGCATCTGTGCCCAGTGTGAGCCTATCCAGATAGTCCTCATGCTGAATTCGATGTACCTGCTATTTGACAGACTGACTACAGTGCATGATGTGTACAAGGTATGTAGTGATTGATAAAGGCTGTAGGAATAGTCTGGAAACAGAGGGGGTTTTGTTTTACTGTGCTTACTCCCCATTCCCTTTCCAAAACTTTTGGAGAAACAGTTAAGTTTTGCAGTGGCCACAGAGAAATTACGTATTTGTTTTTTTTTTTGTTTTTGTTTTTTTGTTTTTGTTTTTGTTTTTTTTGGGATAACATGGGATAACATGCAGTCTTGCTGTGGAAACTAAGAAACATGCAGAGCTGTGATTAAAGGTGTTTTAAAGATTTGAACAATAACGTAACTTCTAGCATGACCTAAGGTCTCTTTTCACTACGCTAATATCAGGATGGCTGTTCTTTGATGCATCTCTCTCTCTCCTCTCGAAGCCCACCTAACAACAAGATACACTAGTTTATGAACCAGTCTAATTTTCTATGCTCCTTTAGTCTAGCCTGTTGCAAGAGAGGTCACTGTATCATTAAGTACCTCCTTAGGTGGAAAATAGCTATATATACAACATACAGTTAGCATATAAACTTCGATTCATGGAGATTTAGATGATGGCATAGATCTGACCCCTGCACCTAAAGAGGATTAACTGCATCTGCTCTGTAATGTGTGATCCTCTGCTCGAAGGATCAGAGCCCCATCTGACATAAAAAAGTGCCATTAATGTCTCCAGATGTTACCCAGATTTGAGCAGCTGAAGAGCACATCCTAAATTTGTATCTGTCCCTGGTATACTAAATATTTAGATAGGCAGAAATAGTAAAGGGTGAAATGCAAATCTTATTCATTCCAATGCTCAGGCAAGACTAGCAGTTCATGCTGCAACAATTTGTACTGGGAAATCAGAGGAAATTCTGCCTTGGCAAGGAAACTGTTCAATAATTGAAGCATCCAGGAATTGGCACAGAGATCTGGGGGGAAATTAGCATCCCATTCTATCTAAATCATAGATCATGAGTAAATTATCTGTCACTACAATAATCTCCTTTTGACGCCTGTATGTAACTCCCATTAATACGGAAAGAAGATGTTAGGGTGGAGGGCAGGAAGACAAGATTACTTTTCCGGGGATTCTAGGAGGAAATGAAATATTGAAACTGATCAAATAAACTCGGTCCAACCTTATAAATGTCAAGTTATAAATAAATCTTGATAAATTGAATCTCCTACCACAGCCTAAAAATAATTAGAATATCTATTTGCATTAGTAGCTTTTTTTTTTTCTTCATTTTTTTAAAGTTGTTGCAGAAGATTACTGGCATTATAGTGCCCTAGGCTATTTCAATAGAGGATATTTACAGGAACACGTTTTGCAAGACTAACATGCTGAACTGTTAAGCCTTTATATTAATGAACAATCTAAATATTTATCACTGTTTCCACTTTTTTTTTTTTTTTGTTTAAAAGGAAATCCAGTAAATCCAATTTAAACTAATCTCTTATTTACTGATGGTGAATGTAACAATGAAGTCTCATAAGAGCAGTTTAGAAAATTTCTGTGCCTGAATGCACGGTGCACAGCATTGGTGCACTGAATCTTAAACATGTGAGAATTCCCCGTTTTGAGCAGGCCTGTTCTGTTCCCTGTATAATCCCTAGGTACTGGGTCAACTCCGCAGGCGTTTCTCAGGGACCATGCCATTCCCTGCAAGGAGCCTGACTCTTGAGGGAGCACCAGCCCTTCAGAATGTGTCTCACACACACTGCAGCATGTTGTGGGAAAACAGCTGATTTTAAGGAAGGATACTTACAAATAGTTCAGTTCAAGCTTTGCATTTGCTGTCATCCTAACCTGAGAGGCTCTTAACTTTTATGTGAACCACTTAATAATAATCACTAGTGAATAGATGCCCTTGATTTATTCTAATTAATAAAGAGAAAAGCTTTTAACGCCGCTCAGCACTTGTGAATTGGAGAGAACTCATTACCAGTGTTGAGCTCTCTGATTACCTCCTGGCTCAGGGGTCTGTGCTTGGGAATGGCCCTTTGCACACAGGTCTGCCTCGCTTAAGCGGCAGGCGAGACACTTGCACAGCAGCATCGCTGACTCCTTAGGGCCTCTCACACCGAATGCTCAAGCAGGGAGAGAATTTTTTGATGTTTTCCGTGTGGAGTTAAGGAATAGCTCCCAGCTCAAGAAAAATCACAGGTATCAGAGTTTATTGGTGGTTGTGAACATCTTTTAAAAGGAAGAGGGAATAGCTGCAGGTAAAAAGAGCCACAGGCAGCAAAGCACTAACCTGAACAGGGTATAGATGCCATAGTCACACTCATTTCCCTTGCAATTAAAGGTGGAGACGATTGGAGATGCCTATATGGTAGTCGGTGGAGTCCCTGTGCCTGTACCTTCTCATGCCGAGCGGGTTGCTAACTTTGCTTTGGGGATGATAATAGCCACAAAAGGAGTAAAGAACCCGGTTTCTGGGAATCCTATCCAAGTAAGTTGCTAACACAATTTTGTGTGTCAGAGTTGCTCTGTGCATCAGGCTTCTGGTTAATGTTTTGCTGTAAGATTTTAAAGAGCTTCTTTGGACTTGTCTGTGACCTTGAGCAAGGCCCACATGGGTGTGTTTTTCACAGAGAGCCTCCCTCTGTGGATATTTGGTATTTTATGGATGCCCAGTGCTGTGTTAGGATGAACTTCTAGGTGACGGAAGAGCATTAAGATATGCTCTTATATAATGATGTTAATATACAATATTAATATATAATGATGCTAATATAATGATGCATATAATGATGTTAAATAGCATATAATGATGTTAAGTAACAGGAGCTCTTTGGGGGTGTGTTTTATGTCTCCGTAAAGATTAGAGTTGGGATTCATACAGGTCCTGTCTTGGCTGGAGTTGTTGGAGAAAAGATGCCTCGTTATTGCTTATTTGGAGACACAGTGAATATAGCCTCCCGGATGGAGAGTCATGGTGTCCCCAGTAAAATTCATCTAAGCTCCAGCACCTATCAGTGAGTAGCTGTGCTGAAAGGTTTTTCTGTTAAAAGCTGTGCTAAAAAAACAGGTCTTGGGCAGCTGCAGCTTTCAGATGTAGACGATGCTGCATTTTGTCACTGATTTGTGCTTTTATAAAGAAAACTGGTGATTTTATAAAGAAAATCAGGGCTGGCAAAGAGTTTTATTTGTTCTGGTTATTTCGATATCAACCATTTTGGGGCAGGAAAAGGCAGCAGTGATGAGCAATAGCTAACATGGATTTACCAAGGGTAAATCATGCATGACCAACCTGATTGCCTGCTAGGATGAAAGGATTAGATGTAATTGTCTAACTGATATTGGCTGCCTCAATTGTTAATTTCTATTTACCCATCAATAAGGAGTGTTTTCCCTACTGAAGTATTTTACTGTACTGTATCCACTGGTTTTGGATCAAGTTATGTGTGTAGAACTTTATAAAAACAAAGCAGGCTTGAATAAACCGTTGGAACAAATTCAGTTTTTCATGGTCAATTCTATTATTTCTCCCTTCATGTTCTGATTTTATTGCTTATAATAGCTCTTCTAAAAACTAGTATCATTTCTGCTTCTGATAATTTAGATGCCTAAGACACAAGAATTTTGAGATGGCTGAAAGAGGAGAAATAGAAGTGAAAGGCAAGGGGAAAATGCACACCTACTTCCTGGTTAGGAATAAAACTGCAACTGAGAATGAGATTATGGGGAGGCCACTGAAAGAGGCAGATTCTGGTCATGACTCCACTCAGTCCTTTGAAGAGGGCAGGACTGAAACAGCACCAAATTCTCATCAGCCAGGTAGAGTCAACCTAAGATCTCTTTTCATCCTTGAACAATAAATGTTAATAAAATTCAGGTACCCTTTTCTGATGTTCTTTCAGTTGTGCGAGCACAGCCAGAGAAGGACCAGCCACCAGCCATTGCAATGAAATATACTGATGGTCCCACAGATGCACAAGACAGCCTCAGAGGAAGAAATGAAGAAAAAATTGCAGATTTTACAGGTAGTTTCTTAGTTACCACCCAGAATAAATCCCTCCCTCCTCCTACCTGGTCATAGTAGTTAATCTACTATACAGTAATCTGACAAACTGAAACCTCTATGGTCAATAAAAACGCACTGAAAGAGTGTTTCCTTTCAGGCAAAACTTACAATTCCAAAAGCTACGGGAGTCTCCATGGCAACCAGTATTCAGAGGATGATCCTTGTCCTCTAAACCAAGGACAAGTCAAACCAGCTGCTGAAGAGCCACATATTAGAGACGTCCGCTCTAATTTTTGCAACTTACTCTAGGTTTCTGACTTACATTAAACAGAGTCATTTTTATCATGATTTACTGCATTTTGCTGTTGTGGGACTGATTTTGTATATCAAGCAGCACATGCTGTTGAAAAAAAAAAAAAAAAGAAAGGAAAGAAAACATTTCATCACAGTTTTCAGGAAAAATAAAACAATGGAGAATAATTCATTTTTAATCATGCTGCCTATGCCATATAATACTCCTTGTGGAGAATGAAAACACACAAGGATGGTTGGAGATATATTTTTCAGCCTCTGGCTTATCTTTGAAATCCCCTATGTAAAAATCACTTCTTGGTATCTCATGCAGCAATCAAGAAAGAGGTGACTCATAGAACTAGAAATACTTCTACCCAAATGAGCATTTGCAATAAAAGAAACATTCCCCGAAGCAACCATCTATCTTGTCTTAAGCACAACCAACACCTTCCCTGAATAAAATCAGTGGAATTTGATCTACATTACAACTATGCTGACAACTGAATCTCTTAACAAGTCTTTTGTTGGGTAAAGTCATTGCATAGTAGAACTGCAGAATAGATGCAGATCTAATATCACCTGTGTTTTCCATCATCAGTAGGCAATATTGGGTACTTCATAGCACATATCTATTAGAGAACACTGTGTACTTGTTGAGCCACCTGTCCATGCTGTACTTGGAAGATATTAGAAGGAAATGCATATGCCAGAAGTATTTAACATCAAATTCATCACAGTCCTGAAGGCCAGTTCAAGCCACCTATGAACCAACGCGGTTTCCGTCTATTTCTCATATTGCTTCCCCAGCTAAACAAAGTAGGATTTCAGAGCTACAGAAGGAGCATGTCAGTTTTGAAACTAAGGCTGTTAACGTCATTTAAAATAACAGTATTAAAGATAAACATCACTCACCTGGTATCAGATGCTCCTTAGATGAATGAATGACTGCCATTCTGATATATTCTTAATCAGTAATGGCAGATCAAAGTTCCAAGTTCAGCTGCAGGGACACAGGAGCAAGAATACAATGGATATAAATATTGTGGACTTTGTGACACATCAGAAATGGTCCGCTCAGTCCTAGGAATCCAGCTTGGAGTTGATGGATTGTACTGTACGCTGGGGGAGTTTGACATTAGGTGCACCCTAGACTGACTGACTTATCTTTGGATAAGTGGATTCATTGTCTGCAGATGTGAACAGGAGACTCAGTCAACTTGGAATAAGAACTCGCCGGAGGTGATATTGTCAGTCCTCTGTTACAGTCTAGAGTATCATATTTCCACCTCAGTATCTGCAGCAAGAGTGAAGCTCTTTAAAAGCAGGCAGAGAGGTAAGACTGGTGAAAGGAATCTCCTCCTCTCTGTAGTAGAACATGATGAAATTTCACTTGGTTGAAAGACATTTTTAGAGCTCTGAGATTAGAGGTGTAAACCCAGCTTGGTCTGGGTGCTCTGTGGCTCTGTCCATTTGATCTGCAAGCAGCTCAGACCAAAGGAGAAGGATATGTAGAGCATTGATTTCCACCCTACAAGTGTTTCAGAATGTTTGCTAGAGTGGTCCCTACTTGTTAGGCTTTGGAGCACATTAAGAGTGCATCTTCTGGCTTTAGGTAATTAACAGAACTTATATGTACCATGTAGTTTAACAATAAAGCTTTCATTAAAACATTAAAAAAAAAAGTTACCTGTAATGCTTTCTAAAATGAGCTGCTCAGTAAACTTTCCATAACCTCATTTACTGGAGTAGTCATCCACTGCAAACAAATGAAATTCAGCTCTCTCTGCTGGGTAAGTATCTGTAGAGTTATGTTTTGAATTATGTGTTACCACTAGGTCTAACATTACAAAGCAACTCTATGCACACCCAAGCTGAAAATAAAATCTACAAATAAATAGCTGTGAAATTAAAATTTCATTTCATTAGTGGGACTATATTAAAAATATACTTAAATGTACAAAACATCTTGAATTTCAAAATCAAAACCAGAGCACATAATTTTATAAGAGTGCACAAGACCACTGAAAATCAGTAAGGAAGTTTCTTAACACAGGTCTGTGTTTTCACTTTGGAAGGCTCCAGAAAAGTATATTGTTTAAGAGCAGACAATGAGATGAAATCTTTCCTCAAAATTATTAATACAAACCTCTACTGTTCATGCCTTGGCTGTGCAATATTCACTCTCCAATACTACCTGCATATAAAGAGATATACTGCATTAAAAAAAAGACTATTAAGTTAAATATTAGGTAGAACACTCTCTTTCCTTGTATTTTACAAACTGTCTATAGATCCTTCTCACATTTATTTTGTACCTGGTTGTTTGCTGAATTTCTGCTAAAGATTCTTGTTCTGAGCCTCGCTCCAAAATCATTCATGCAAAATTCTCACATTGAACATATTACTTATTTTGACTTTGTATACAGTCCCTAGTCCTGATGAACATACCAAGTCAGAAAAAGGTTTGTAGCCCCACTTTCATACCACTCAGCATTTTTCTACCCAGCACTCCCTCAGAAATTCACTTTTCTGAATGAACATGATCATCTTCAAAAGCATTTGCAACAGCATTCGCAGACCATGAACACAAAACGGACATTAACAGACACTGTCAATTCTCAAGGTTTTTTAAAGCAATATAAAATGAATCTGTAATGCCCTGTGAACTTGGCTGTGTCAGCATTGTGAAATTTTAGAGTTTTACATGTAGAAAAAAAGCCTCACAGGTTCTTCAACGGCAACAACAGGTTCTTTATCATTTGCAACAAGTGCCCAAGAAGAGGATCAGCATGTGCAAGAGGTGACATGGTTTCCCCTTTTTGTGACAAACACAGCAAAAACAGCTTTATCATCCTATTTAAAGCACTCTCGAGGGGAAGGATCCTGGAGAGGTTGCGCACAGAAGCTGCCTCTGCTGTCGTGTGGTTTCCTCGTGGTGTACAGGCTCCCAACAGGTCTTGTCGTGGCTTCCCTTTCCTTGCTGAACAACGGGCCAGTGACCCGAGACACATTCTAGGTGACTCTGCGAAGGCATCCTGCCAAAGCATTTTGCAGAAAAGGAACCTGACACACAGCTGTCATTTAAGGCCAATTTATCTCAGGAATCAATGGGCCTTTAAAAATTCACCAGCTCACATATCCTTTTCAATGATGGTCGTTAACTGTTTTGTGTTCTGATTTTGAGGGCATTTGAGAGAACCTGGATTTTCAGCATATGATGACATATCCGTTGGTAAGAGGAAACTAACGGCCTTCACTTTACCCCTGATGAAGAATGAGAGAGGATTATGAAAATCACAAACATATAGAACATGCAAAAAAACAGCAAAAAATAAACAGCAAGGACCAGGTAAATGTTTCCAGGGCTGAAACGCCGCCCAGGGCAGAAGCACCTGCACGACCAAGGCAGCCGTCCCACAGCCCAGGGCTGTCTGTTGGAAACATCTACCTTTTCCACTGAGACTTCTGGTCCTCTTTCTGCACCTAAGTTTTGGACACAAGGTCAAGTGTGCATATAAACCTGGGATCTATGCAGCAGCTGGGTGCCCCCAGCCTGGAGGTTGGTTCCCTGTCCTCCGGTAGGTTCCTGCTTGTACGTGGCGGTGGCTACTGACCACGATCGCACAAAGTTGTTTGAGAAGTCTGTGTGGCAAACAGCCCACAGTGGGAGCAGAGGTAGAAACATCATCTTTTGTACGTTTTGCTCGGCAAATACAGATCGTGGCTTGCAGGGCGTTTTGTTCATTTGGTTTTGTTCCGATCCTTGCTGTCACTACGAGCTCTCCTCACAGTGGCGAGGGCCTCCACAGTGCCCTCCAGCCTTCTCCCCTGCCCATTAGGCCCAGCTTGATCTTCCAGTGGGATATCAGATCTGTGCACCCCATCTACCCTATCTCACTCATTTTAAAATTAGACACAAGTCACAAGTAGGTGACCTTGATAAAGGGGACAGAGTAGGAGTTGGGGACAGTTGTACCAAATAGGCTTTGCATACCTCATAATAGCCATGAAAGGAATATTTAGCCTCTCTTATCCTGCCTGGTATGTTAAAAAATTTACCTCCTTTTCATTTTCCTCAAGAGCGGGAATAACAGTGCATAAGCAGTGCTTTAACATATAGCAATAAAAGCGTTGCTGACCTACCGATTAATAGCAATCTGGTAGCACTGCTATTTTGTTACTTGGAAGAAACAGTGGTCTAGATAAATCTGAGATTATACACTTCCAAAGAGTTAAAATTTCCAGTACCTCGTATATGATATTTTAAAACAAACATAAGAAAACTACAATAAACAGAGTCTAGAATAACTTGTCACAAAATAGCATGCTGGGAAGCAAAAACAACATTGCTATAAGAAAGCTTAAATAGCTTTCTGAACTCTTTGACACAAATTATCCTACCAGTTAAATGCTTACTAAGACTTCTATGGTAGATTTTTGTATGTATAATGGAAACGTCCACTGTAACAGTGAAAAAGTATGTTAAACTTTTTTTTTCCTCCTCCAATAAGAGAACATAGCCTTGAGCTTCAGGCTATACCACAGTCAGTCTGCTGATGGGGCCAGGTTAAAAAGCTCTTTCTGTGTTAATTTCTTGCTTCTCTTTAAGCAGCCAGCAATGATTAGACACGAGTCACTTTGTTCAGCACTGACAAGGCAGCTCCAAAGACAGCAATAAAATAACCAACAGCGTTCCTCGGCCTGCAAAGTACCAGCACTTTTCCTCGCTAGATCCCCAGACATCAGTTACAGGAGATCTGCGCTGCTGTTGCCGTTACTCTGGAGACTCCACCGCCCCTGTGCTGTCTGCCTTGGCTGGGGAGGTCCTGCGTGGTGGTAGCTCCAGGGCACCCCACGTCAGAGGGTTCCCGAAGCTCGGGAGCACACGTTGACACCCGTGCAGTTTCAGGGCCATGGTGCTGCTGAAAGTGATAGTAGCTCCCTGCTGGGGACTAAATTTAGGTGTCCAAATGCTGTGAAACATCTGACCTTCGCATGTCCTCTGAACACGCGACCTCGTTTTTCCCTCCAGCCTTTCAGTGAGCAGCACTGCTCCCAGGCACTTTTGCACAGGGGACATTTTGCTTAATGCAGGATCCATCCCAACAATGTATTTCTTAGGGTGGAAAGCATTAACTTATAATGCTTCAGTTAGAAGGGAAAAACGATATGACAGGTCTAAATCCATGAAGTGAACCACGCTTTCAAAAGCAGAGTTCAAGATGCCTTAACGCCTTCATTGAAACTTTAAAGATCCCTTTCACACTGAGCTTTATAGTGCAACGCATCAACCTGCAAAACACCAGCCTGCAACGGGGAGATGATTTCAGCCCTCCTCCCTCGCACGTCCCTTCACGCCAAACTCGAGCTCCGGTCGGTGGCGAAGGCTAGCGCCCCTCGCAAGGAGCGCGCCACCCCCTCGACCGCGCTCCCCTCTCCGGGCGGCGCGTACGCACCCGAACACCCCGAGGCTTTACTAGCCGTGAACTGAAACCCCAGAGCAGCTTTCATCTGCTTTACTGCGCAAGACAAACGTGGCAGCCCGGGTCTTCTACGCCACGACGGCCAACCCAGCCTACCTGCACTTGTAAACCTGCTCTCGAAACAGCTTCATCTTGCTGGCGTTGCTCTGGGAGGAACCACCAGCTGGACCTTTTTCGGACCCGTTTCCCTCCACGTTGGCCAAGGGGGCAGCAGTGGGCCTGGCTGCCGGCCGAGCACTCTCCTGCACGCCCAGGAGTCCCTTGCTGGGAGGCCGCGGGTCACCCGTGCGGGGCCAGGCTGGGCTGCACGTGGCCCACACCGGCGGAGGAACGGGGTAGCGCCGCACGGTCATGGCGTTTTCTGGGTGGCAAAAGCAAAGAATAAATTTGGTGAATGCATCAGGCACGCTAGAGATAGTTAGCTGGAAATAATGATGAAATTCTTGCTCGTGTTGCTGAACAGCTCATCGCACAGCAGCCCACGGGTCCTGCCACTCTGAGGGAGAAGCCTGGGAGCTACCACTGCTGGACTCACCCCCTGCGCACAGAGGCCTCGGGCAGCCCCAAGTCCTGCCTGGCACCCGGCTGTGCCCATGAAACTTGGTAGGGATGCCCGTGGGCCCTCCCCATGCTCTGTTGCTTTGGCTATGCCATTACTACCACTAAAAAGGCAGGGCCAAGGACTGCTCCTGCTCCCAGGACAAGGTGGGTCTCAGTCTCCTCTGAGCCCTCCTGCCACATCTGCAGCCTTAGGGACATCGAGAGCTGTTTAGACTTGGAATTTAGATAGTCCTTGATGTGTTTTTAATTACTTGGGGATTTTTGATTCAAAATTTCTTGAATATTGGGAAGGCAGAAGAGGCTAAATATCCCCTTTTAATCCCATCCCTCCCCCTTATATTTTTATTTTTTATTTCTGTAGAACACACCTGGAAGGGAAAAACCACAGAGTTAAAAACCAGTTTGCACATCTTTCACACTCACTGAAAGACTAGTCACCTTCTCCCAAGATAATAATGAAGCTTGCAGCCACTGAAAGTCCCAATGTAAAAGGCACTAAGTTCAGTGGATTCAGCAGCAGGCTTTATTCCTCTCCAGCATGTATCCAGGCTCACTTAAATCCATTGATACCCTTAACTTGGTCATTTTTGTAGACCTGTCTAAACTATTCATAATTTTTTTTTTGACAAAGATAAACAGAAATCATACATCTGATGTGATATATATGCAACCTATCACCCTTTGTTACTATTTATAGAATTTTTTTCCTCATCTTTTACTACTGCAGGAGAGATTAAAACATGATCACAACTGTTACTTTTCTTATGTCTGGAAAATGGAGGAGTCAGGCATTGGCAAATAACAACAACAACAAGGTAATTCCTGCCCATGAAAATTCAAAATAAAAGTCATCTTCCACTTGAAGAAAGATGAGTTGAACTTAGCTTGAACCCTGGAGTAGCAAAACACTTCAGTAAGCTCATCTGGGAGTATACGGGTACCTCCCATAGGAGTTAGGGTTAAGCACATAGTTAACATTTTGTTGGGTGTGGGTGTTGAAGGAAGGCAAAGTACTTCAGTTAACCAGAGACACCGTGGTTGGGTCATTTTGCATTCCCTGCAATATGTAACAGAACTGGGAGATCCTGGTCAGAAAGTAAATTATCGTTGTTAGCAACCCTGGCTTCTCCATACCTTTCTGCTCCTTTGGTGCCAGTACGGAACCGGTCAAGACGTTTCTGCAGAGGGGCCCTGGCGAACCAACACACTCCTCCCCATCATCAGCGAGGTTCCTGGATTCTCCATCGCCGCCTTCTCCTCCTGCTTCTTGTTCCTTGTGCAGTGCCCTCTGCCCGCAGAACTGGAGCTCTCCTTTCAGGGCCTTGTTTTCTCTCTCCAGTTTATTGATTTCCAGCCGCATCTTGCGGATGACCTGGAGGAGGTGGGGGTTTCCCTCCATCATCCCGCTCGGAGCAGTCACCCAGCTCCTGCACCAAATGCACTTGCCCTAAACCGACGCTCCTGTGGCGATGGGGGCTGGCCCTGAGCTTAAGAGCACACAGACAATACGAGTCCCTCCCTGCGCTCAAAGCTGGGCCATCTTTCACCACCAGGAGAGCTGGATTAAGCTGTCAAGCTATTAAGAGAAGGCCCATGATTTATTCATTCAGGGTTTCATTTTCCAGATCAGAGCTCTTTGACACGCACAAATCACTGTCAACTCAATATTGTCACATCATCAAAAAAATACTTCCCTGCCCCTTCACCTACCTCAAGGCTTTAGTTTTCTGCAAAAGGATAAAGGAGGAAGAATCCACCTGGAGTCTTTTTCCTTCAGCTCAAGGGCTCTGCATGTCTTGGTGGCACAAAGGGAGAGGACTGCCTTTGCTTTGCAGCAATTAATCTCTCTGTTACCACTGGATGAATTATTTATTTCCACTCTTCACATTCAGAAAAGAGTTGGCTATTTCTCAAAGGAAAAATTAAATTTCCAAATTAAAGCTGAAATATTACCATATCCCTGCCATTAACTAGAAGGACCAACAGTTGTGGTGGAACAGCAGCAGGTAACCTCGAGCTCTCCCTGAAAGGACATGGCTGGTACTGCTCCCTCGCCCAGGTGCCCTTTGTTCTGCGCTTTGGGAAGTCTGCTTGAATGAAGCTTGTGCAACAATGTCCTGGGACCGCAAGGAAAGGCATATCAGACATGAATCTTGCATTAGAAAGGGAAACCCAATCCTCTGTGCTGCTCTCATTACCCAGCTCCTAAAGCTATCTTCCCATTGGGAACAAAATGCAAAAGCCTCATAAAACATGTTGCAGAGCATCCATTTTCCCTCTAATTTACTTCAGAATTTAAATCAGAGAATGCCAAAAAGCCACCATGGAAATAATTTAAGACCTTTACTTGGAGAAAGCTCAAGCCATTTCTACTAAAAGTGACTCAGGAATATTTGAGAAAATCAAATCGCTTAGTCACTTCTCTGCTCTACTGCCAGAGGTCTGTGAAAGAGAAATAAAAGTTGGTGAGAGGCGCTGAAGACAAGAGATGACTCATTTTTGTTTTTTTCCTCTGGGTGTCAGAGAAAGGTCAGCTCGAGGAAGTCGTGGGGTCTGTGGGAAGGCAGAGTCATTGAGCAGCTGTCTGGAGGTTGGGTAGCAACTGCCAGAGTTGAGATGCATCCAAAGACTTGGGTCTTGAAGCAGCATCACGTCCCCACGCAGGTTTTGCTTTCTTCTGAGGAACAGACTCCTTGGAAGCCCTCAGAAACTGCTTTGTATAGAGCAGTTCCAGTATTTTACCTTGCCATCGCTCACCTCTCTGACCTGCAGCAACGCGTAACACAACTAGGGTACATAGAACTTGTTATAAGATCTGCCTGAGTATGCAACTATCCTGTTTCTTCTAGCAACATAAAGGTGACTGGGAACCAGCAGCCTTGGCAGTAACACTCACCCCGGCTACCTGGTGACTCTGGGACCATCGTGGCCCAGGGGACCTCTCCGGAGGGCTCCGTGCAACCTCTACACTTAGACTGAGCACAGGAGGAAGGTTTCTAGGGCTCACCATGGCTTAGTACTGCCTCCTCACCAAGGCAGGAACAAAAATATACCCAAGCCCAAACAAATTACTCCGAGTTTTCAGGCCACCAACAATGTGCACAGGGTTCAAGACCTCCACAAAATCATGCGCTGCCTATGCATTGTAACCTTGATCAAGAAAATTATTCCTGTCTTGACTGAGTCAATCAATGCAGAATATGCTGCATGGTGCCTGATCACAGCAGCTTCTTCACACAAATGGCAACCAGATCTCTGGAGATGGACAAGCAATCCCTGGGTGCATATCTGCATTGCAAGGGCAGAGCGGGGAAGTCCTGCCGTGCTCTCTGCCCTCGCTGCCAGCTCTGAGTCTGGCTGCAGTAGGGGTTTGAAGCATCCCCATTAATCTTAGCAAACCTCCTGGGAGATTACATCTGTCCTCGCCCCGGTCGATCCAGATTGCATCAACGGGAGCATTGGCTTCCTCCATTCCAGAGAGGTCCACATGGCTGAGGACGTGTGTGTTGCTAGCATGGGAATGGGAGGGAGAAGGCAAAGCTGGCTCAGAAACAGCCCTGGACCTAGTGCAGGTTATAACCACCATGCTGGAGACAAAGAGCAGTCAGCAAATGCTGGAACTGTAATAAAACAAAACAAAACAAAAAAAAAACCACTACCCAGCTTTGGAGTCATACAAGGACTCAAAACAAGTCTCATAGCAGCCACCTTCCAGTGTTGAGTTTCAAATTTATGTTTCTATTTTTCCAGCAAATGGATCAAGTACTGGATAAGTGACAGCGCTTGCATGTAATTATAATATCACTGCTGATCTTGCAATTGGCAGGTTCGAATGGGCAGGGGAAGCTTGCCAGCTCAGCAATTACCTTACACAGGCTGCAACTGAAGACATCTGCTCTTTTGATCTCACATTCTCCCGTCCGCTGGAATCAGACCAGGAGTGGGTACAAACCTTTTGTTGTACTAGAAGACGCACGGGAAAATGGACTTTTTCTTAGAATCACATACCTGATGCTCCCGGTGCCTTTTCCTCCTGTAAATTGATGCAGTGGAAGGGTAGGAACCACGAGTTGTGTACCATGAAAAAAAATAGCAAGGGGCCATTTGCTGGCCAGCCAGCATCTTCTCCTGCATGCAAACCTCAGTGGGGTCTGTAGGGGCTTCTTGGAAACGTGCTCCTTCCCCAGGATCTGCCAGCTTGCGCAGGGGTCTGCTGGTCTGGGGGTATTGGCCACTGGCCAGCAAAGCTGCCTAGCAGCAGCACGGCGCCCTTGGGCTGCAGGTTTCCGCTGCCTGGACGCCCACGGTATCCTGTGCTCCGGCTACAGAAGTTTGTGGTTATTATTTATTTATTTTTTTCTTTCTCTCCCGGTAGAAGACTTGAAGTCATCTGATACAAAGAGCAGAATGTTTTTACATTCAAGCTACTTTTGCAAGTTGATGTTCATAAGACATGGCATTGGGTAACATTTTATTCACCTTCAGTCATACCCAAACCAATTCACTAGGAAAAATAACTGAACACAAACGTGGCAGCTCTGGCAGCTGCCACCACCGAGCAGCCTCACAACAATACCCCAATTTAACCGCCAGCGTGTTCGCTGTGTGTCGGCAGGTTGCACGGACTGCATACCAAGTAGCATCGCAGCAGAAAACATGTGAACAAAATGCAAAAGTCTTGCAGAGTGGCTCCATTAAAAAGGAAAAAAAAAAAAAAAAAAAATCCCTTTAGGAGGAGCCTGGAGCTTTACCCTGCGCCTGCTTGAAATTCTCGAGCTTCCTGCGTGTGCAGGGCGCAGGGACGTGGGATTTGTGCGCCACGTAACTGCGCAGTGCGAGCTGCCGCCAGCGGAGAGCGGCGCCCGCGGAGCCCTGCCCGTGCTGCACTGCTTGCCAAGTCCCCTCTCCTGCTTTCCCGAGAGTTATAAGGACAAAAAGCAGAGTAGCTTCCTCACTACTCTGTTAAAACCAAATATTTATGCGATTCTCGACAGTTTGTCCTTGAAACACATTAACGGCAAGTGTTTGAATGCTTTCTGTGACCAACTGCAGACACGCATTTGCCATCTCCCCTGGGGAAGCTCCAACGCCTGTGCAAAAACGGCAAGTCTCTTGAGCTAAATACTATTGGCAGGAAATAAATACCAGGCTCCAGCCTTCCCAAAGACATACCCAAAAGCAGGACTGCCACACTGGCACCCAGCAGGCTGGCGCAGCTGGGACTGTGGTGAGGAACCCCTCCCAAGATAAGGATGCCTTTAGCCAAAAAATACAGAGAACGTAGGAAAGAGAGCCACGGCTAGCATTTCAGATTTATTCCTCCTATAAAAATGACTAAGCAAAAGCATTGCTAGGACTAGCTGAAATCATTCCTATTGCTGCTGTCTTTTACTACACAAGAACACTGTTGTCATGTCCTGAGTTCCTGCTTCAGCCCCTCTGAAGACTTATGTTTTATATTTCGTTACAATGTGAAGGAGCCTAATTCTTCCCTGAACATGTCTCCACAGCTTAAAGAACTGAAAAAGAATATTTAATTGGATTAAAAAACACAAAGAGGGGAAGGTTTTTTTTTTCTAATTTGATGCTTTCTCTCGTTAATATCCACTTTCGAATATCTTGCTCCTGTACATCTGAAGGGATTGAAGAGATTTGATCCCTTATTGGGGATCCCTTATTGGCCTTCCCATGATTAAAATCTTTGTGGCCATCCTATTCCAATGAAGAGGTAGAAGCATGTTTTCTCCTTATGCTCCATTTTACTTTCATCACTTTCACTCTTCTCAAAATCCTGGCCTTCAGATATTTAAAATGCTAAATACATATATATTTATACACACACACACACTTAAGCATATGGATCCTCCTTGCTCGGCGAGTCCTACCGCCTGCGGCTCAGCAGACGGCTCGCGGGCGCTGCGGTACCGCACGCGTTTTCCTGGCGCTGCTCTGCTTCCACGGGGACGTGCCGGGATGTGCCGCGCTGCCTACCTGGCTCCTGCTCGCGCTGCCCACTGGCACCGGCGTCCTGTGGGCACTCGCCTGCTGTTCCCGACTCCGTAGGGACTGGAAGAAATTGCATCTGCAGTGCTCAGCCATGCAAGGAAACACCTCCCTCCTCTAACGGAAGGATTTGACTGGCAAGATTCCACAGCACAAATTGAAAATGTTCTAACAATCGGAGAAAACAGAGAGGCCTCTAATGTTTGTTCATCCCGCCTGCGCTGGAACGCGGTTGTCTGAGGCGCCTTTGCTACGCGCTACGGCAGAGCGTGCCGGTGTCACCCCCAGCCTCCCAGGCCGGGTGCCACCGTGGGGCAGGTCTCCTCCAGTCCGGGCTCATTAACACAGCACACATCATCTTCTCTTCTCTATTGTCCCATAAGCAAAACGGCTGTTCTCCCCTCTTTGGGATGCTAATCTGGAAGTCTAGTTCCTCAGCGGCCACCCAAACTTGCGGAGGAAACCCCTCCTTTTTTTTTTTTTTGTACAGTAAAATATCTAAGACTCTCTGGAGAAGGGGCCCTTTGCCCCTTCCCTTGGCCTTGCACCCATTCCCAAACCTACCAGGAAGGTCTGTGGTTAGTCCCCCCCGCCACACCTGCTGCTTTGGGGCTGCTGGATCCAAGCAGGGAGGACCCAGCGGCCAGAGGGTGGGGAGAGGGGACCCCCGCGGCGGGCAGAGGGGCGCGGAAGGGGCCGCGGGGGAGCCGAGCAGCCTCGCGCACAGGCGGGTGCGAGGAACGCGGGGCGCCCGGGCGCAGC
>JAYECN010300420.1:0-24427 GCA_035222435.1 Microcambeva ribeirae | reverse complement strand
GTGTGTTTATCCCCCTCTTTACTATCCAGGCCCGACCACCTACCCTCCCGGCCCATGGAAGCCCCACCTAAAAAATCACTGAGCATGTGGCAGCCCACCATCCCCTATTGTCCCTGCAAGTTCTGCTATTGGCTCAAAACTGTGAGAAACTCCAACAAGCCCAGGACTCACCCATTCACATGGAGATTCAGGAGTATAAATAGGGGAGAGGCAGTCAGTACAAATCAGAATCACTCGCAGAGATCTACATCTCAGAGACCCAGCCATGGTAGCAACCATCACTTCAACAATGAGCATTTCACATCAGCACCAAGCTCACCACAAGGTAAATTAAGATCCGGCTTCTTTTTAATATCTTACTTAACTTTACATGCTTTTTACTTAATACATTTTATACGTGAAAAACTAAACATTTTATCTTTGTTTTGTGCAGCTGAGGAAGCCAATGGTGGAAAAGATGCGCAGAGATCGTATTAACAGCAACATTGAGCAGCTGAAGTCTCTCTTGGCTCCACAATTTCTCAACCAGCAGCCCGATTCCAGGTTGGAGAAAGCAGACATCCTAGATATGACGGTCAGCTTCCTGAAACAACACCAGCAACAGTCTGCATCATCCACCAGCTCAGCACCTGTCCATCAAGGCTTCTCCAGATGTGTTCATGAGATTGTCACTTTCCTGTCTAAGGAAGAGGTGAAGAATCAAAACACAGAGAGCCACAGAAAACTGTTACATCACTTCCAGAATCCGCCATCACCTTTAGACTCAAACATGAGGAAAAGTGCTGCAGTTCAGCTGAGCTCTGAAGACCAGAAAATCATCAGCAAAGAGAAGAATTCATCCAAGAGCGCCCTCTGGAGACCCTGGTGATGGGAAGATCGCTCTCAAACCGGGAAAGGCACTAACATTGGGGATGGACTTTACTTTTGGCTTGAGCGAAAGATTAATTGAGTTGTTATAACTTATTATTAGAATGAAACAGTCGATTGTATTCTTGCAATATGTTTTTATCTTTCTATTTTAAGAAAGGAACTTCTTTCAGGGTTCTAGTGGAATCTATCTCACTTTTTTCTGTTTTATAAAAAGAGTAGCAAGACACCAAGTTATTCAGAATACCTCTTCTTTTTTTTTTTCAATAGCTTATGTTGAGGCATACCGAGAGACCTTGTGACAGGGTTTTCTTTTGTCTCCAGCAAGCTTATGATTAGGCTTAAATGCGCTCATGGTCTCACTGCCACATCCAGTGAAAGCAAGAGTTTTCCTAATCATTTCTCTCAGAACAGTGCCATAAGCATAATCCTCCTTTGTCCCACTTTCTCAACTTCTCCATCATCCCTATTTAGAAATTTTGCACTGGATCTTTATTTACAAGGTATAAGTTAAGAACAAAGTATTATGTAAGTGTATCTTCACAGTTTGCCACTCTAATTTCTAATGCTAAGCATATATTATTTCTGATAACATTCTGGTTTGTATTTGTCAGGCAGACACAATATGTTATACATTCAATTAACATTGCAGAGAAGCTTGGTGTTCCAAGAGCAAGGTACTACAGGTTGTTAAACAAGACTTCAGTCTTTTGCCAAAGCAATCTTAGGCTTGATGCCTGCTAAATGCAGTTGGCTTTTGGTGCTATTTTGCAGACTTCAACAAATCAGCAACTGCAGAGTTACGTTTTTTTCTTCCCAGGGGCCTGTTGAATTCGTGGCTGACATTGTTTTGGTGCTGCACCTCTTGCTCACCTTGCTCTAGCTTGTAAGGTGAACTGGGCAATCCTGGGCATTGCAATGTGTATCAAAAGGAAGTTATGTAGTTAGGCCTGTCAGGCTTCTAGGGGTGTTGATGTCATTCTTCCGCATTTGAAACCTAGCAAAAAGTTGTGCAAATAGTTTAACTGTGTTTATGGTTGAGCTATTGTGAAATTAACTTGCCAGAAGCAGAAGATTCATGGAGGTTACCTGTTAGCTATGCCCTTGTGCATGTGTGTTTTGTTTTCACTTCACTTCACTGCATCACTTTTGTAACAAGAAAAACTCCAGTCTAAAGGGATGGATGACAAAATGCCCAGGCCTGTGATGTTGAGAGAAGTTGCTGCTGTTTCTGGGCATTCAGCTTTTTTATTTCTTTTGAGGATAAATTTCTTTGAATGACTGATAATTGATTTCATATTTTATAGCAACGTGTCAAAAATTATGTGGTAGGATAGATGAAACAGAAGTAATAAAAACATTTTAAATAGCAAATAATTTGGTGTGTAACAGCTTTGTTTCTGAAAACAATTCTTGGAGCGGTAGGTATTCTCTGCAAGTCTAATGGATGACAGACACCAGATCCTGACTGAAGCCAGCACTTTGACTCAGCAGTATATGTAACCACTAAACTAAAGAGGACTCTGTTAATGTAAGTGCATATTTGTGCACATAAGTGTCTTACTCAGTTGGGGCCTGTGCTCCTAAAACAGAAGCCTGTGAGGTTCAAAAGCATGAAATGAGAAAGCAAGCGAAGCACTTACATGCATCTTAGAATTGGTATTTTAAGATTATACATTTTTGAAGCCTGGACGTCATCAATAAAACTGGTGATACCTGAGCTGTCAGTATGTAAGTAGTTGAACCAAGTGGGACTTTGTCTGCTTAGCAGTTTGGAAACTGTTCTCCACAATCCACAAGAGACTCTTGTGTTCTGTGTGGGAAGGCAAGTTTGTCCCGCAAGTGCCAGTAACAGTATGAACAGTATGAATGTCTTTGCTTTCCTGCAGCCTTTTAGCCTACACCCCAGACCAAAAAAAAAAAAAAAAAAAAAGGCTAAAGAAGCTTGACAGGACCAGGACAGTTTAGAATGATTGTACTAATCTTTTCAGATGATAAACTACCTCCAGTCAAACTTGTTTGGTTGGTTTGCTGGAGGCAAGGTGACCTTAACAATGAAGTTACTTGGCAGGGGTCTCTTAACACCTCATGAAAGATCACAGGACAGGACAGATGCTCCAGGAGTCACAGAGGAGCAGGAGCTGTGGTTTTTTTTTGCTCCTTGTGTCCGTCAGTGGATACATGATTGTATTAAAATCTTTAAGAGAGGGTCCTCCTCAACAGGACTTCAGAGATAGACCTTGAAGCCTCAGGATTCAAGGGCAGTAGCTCGATTCACTTTAAATTGATGCAGTTTAATCTGATGAGAGGAGAGGAAGCTAACAGTGGTACTCAGTTGGTAAAGGTGAATAGTTGATGGTGAACACTGAAGGGCAGAAGGCCCTTGGAGCGTCTTAGGGTTGATTAGAGTTTATGAGGGAATGTCAATCTGCTTTTTCTTGTGTAGCTGAGCTGCTGCAGACACCAACTATCACAGTCCAGGCCCCACTAGAACTGCTACTGCTACAGCTAAACTGTCAAGAACTCCAGTTCCTTTGCCTTGTGAGTGAGGAGTGTACTACAAGATGACCCAGAAATCCCAGTGAATGAGTCCAGACTTGCATACTGAGGAGTTCTGGGATGCAGAAAAGAACTTATTGATTGGATTGGCAGGTGTTGGGAACTTGTATTTCACCTTGCTTGGACTCAGAGTCAGTTGCTTGACGGTGTCTAATTCATTCGTACAGCAGCTCTTCCAACATAAAATGAAATCGGAATCCAGAGAAGCTAATCTGGAGATTCCTCTTGAATTCAGGGACTAAGACTAGCTGGTTCTTCACTTTTCAAAGACCTTTAAATGTATTATTTTTAAAAAAGAGACAACTGAGACATTTCAGTATTAAATAATAATATAATAAATATTATAAGAAGTACACAATGTTAAACTTGATGATGACATGCCATTTGAAAATCCCAACTGGACAGTCACTGAATCAGTTATTTCTGCCTTTATCAACTCTAAGCATACAAAATGCTTAGTGCAGTTCAAAGCTAAAGATGGTGATTTCCAAGGAAGCAGATTTTATATTTGTGTATAAATCTACAGTAATGAATTTGCTTTTTTGAAAGAATTCTGTGATGTGGTGAATTAAATATTTGCATTTGTGAAGATCTGACATCTGAAAGACTGAACTATTGAGTTGTCTGCCACTGCAGAGGAAGCCACAGCATGTGCATGTGGTGGTCTATAATATGAGCTGAGTGAGAGATGACCGTCTTAACTGGGGCTTAGCAAGTTAAGGTTGTTTAACCTAGCCTTATAGGCCCAAAGTGCATGAGGAATCTCTTCCAACAGTTTGATGGAGGGATGTAATCTAATGGCCAAAATGTACTTGCTATCTAGGTTCAATTGCTTCATTTCCTCTTTCAACTTTTTGAAAAAAAATAGTTTTAGCCATGTGGGTGGTTTCTAGGTTGCATTAGTTGTGACCAAGATGTTTATTCTGAAAAAAATATTGAGGCTTCCATATCACCCACTCAACCCAGTGAGGTGTGCAGGGTGCAGTGATGTTAGCGAAATCAATTCTAGTCTTCTAAAACATGCTGTTTTTGTGGTTTAGCTGAAGATCCACTTCAGATATTACATATTTTTTTTTCTGCTACTACTTAGAAAGTGACCTTAGGAAGGCCTGTGATTGCAGACGTTTTTAATATAGCCCAATGAGTTGTGCCGTATGTAAAGCTCTTACAGCAGAATGAATCTGCTTGGTTTCCGTGCCAGCCACTAGTTTATTACAAGCAGTGTCCATAGTAAATTTAGGGGAGTGTTCTGTGTATAGCTATGTTTGTAAAGGCAGAGCTCTCTCATCTTGTAAAAAAGTGTGTACAGCATTTTCCCTTCCTGCTTTTAACATACCCGAATACGAGAAATTTGCAGTAGCAAAAGTTGCAATAGCAGAAAGAAGCAAGGAAATGTGCAGAAATGTGTAAACTTCTGGTCAGTGATTCTGCATGTCTTTATCATATCTTTCTAATCTTTATGGTCTGCTTAGTCGATTATCAGTAAATTATGAAGTAATTATGATTTTTTTTTTTCTGATCCAAGGAAAAGGAGTTAGATAAATAGGCATTATTAAATTGCATCTTCTTCTTGTCTATAGCATCCAGGCTACTGGAATGGAAAGATATGTTTTTCCCTCTTGTGTGTAGCTTCAGTAATTCTGAGTAATTTCGCTATTGCTTAGAGACTTTAGTAGTACAAGTAAAATTGATAACAATCCTCCAGGCTTCAGTGCACTGTTCTTGGAGAGAAAATGAGGCTAAGAGCAATGGCATTGTCAGTCTGCGAGCTCAGAGTATACCATTGCAATGCTTAAATTCTGTGAGTTTGGCAACATGACCATATGTACAATTTATGCGAGATATAAATGCTCCCTGTCTTTAAATTCCTATCAGTATTTGCAAAAATGGATGGCTTAGTCATCTTAGCAAAGAAAACTTCCTTTGTTAAAGGTGAAAGTAATCCATTTTTTAAAATGAGTTTATAAATTAAGAATGAAATAATAGTATGCAACTTCTACCACTGGGTTGAGCATATAATCCCTTTAATATATGCAAATAAAATTACCCAAATGCTCACTGGATAGGCAGTAAAAAGACAAAATAAATATAGAAGTTTTTGGTAAATGTTTCAGTCCAGTGTATTCTAGATATATTTGTTAGAGAGAAAAGAGCAGGCATGAATAACTACTGTATTTTTTTTTCTACTCCTTTTTTTACTAGATCAGAAAAGTTAAAAAGGAAATTTGGTCCAGTAACATGTGGATTTCTGTTTATTCTAAAACGTTACATATTTTTTTAAAATACATATTTTTGCTTTCTTTTCTGCAGGGGTTCTGCAGTTGCCAAAATAATAGGCAATAATGTAAAAAAATTGCAGAAGTTTGCTTCTACGGTGAAGATGTGGGTGTTTGAGGAGAATATTAATGGGAGAAAACTGACAGATATCATAAATAATGAACATGAAAATGTAAAATATCTCCCTGGATACAAGCTTCCAGATAATGTGGTAAGCCTCAGAAGATAAATTTGATCTAGTTATGGAGTTGCGGGAATTTTGCTCATGCTGTGAATGGAGGTAGAAATTTGTTTTGTTAACATCTTTAGGTTTTATCTTATTTGAAACTGTATGTTATTTTACTGTTGAGATCAAAATTCGGAACAAGTAAAATTACTGAAGTACGTGTATTAAACATTACCCCCCCCCCTTTTTTTTTTTTTGGTATTTTTATGTTACTACAGCTTTTGTGTATGCAAATAAATGTGAAAATTAGGAAGAGAGTAAGGGCTCTGCCCATGCTTGATATAAAAATTTGGCCTTGACTTTGGAAGGTTGCAGGCTGGCCAACTAGGATTGAGGAGGCTTTAAATACTCTGAAAGTATTTAAAAAAGTACTACAGGATGAGAGCAAGAGCAGAAGAACTCAAGATTTACAATTTATTCAGTTCTGAGTTGCCTTCTACCATGCACAGGCCAACAGATTTCTACATCCAGCAGGGCACAGCGATAGGACCACATCCGCTTGGTGTTGGGGTAATGGAGTGGTGTGTGGATGGTGGTGAATATGGCCCAAAAAGCAGTTCCATCACTTGCTTATATATTTCTTTGCACTAACATTACAGGTGGCTGTAAAGATGCTTCTTCGAAGGCATAAAGTGGATGGTTTGAAAGCTTCTTTTGCTTTTGTAGGAAGATTGTGTTGGTACTTGTTTTCAGTGTTGAAGGACAGTAATTTGTAGCGCTGTATAGAAGACCAAAATTTTTTTTTTTTTTTTTTTACATATTTGACAACGCATGTGAACACTTTTTTTTTTTTAAGGTGGCTTTTCTCTCCCATAACTGTACAGGTTGCCATCCCAAACCTTAATGAAGCTGTGCAGGATGCAGATTTGCTGGTATTTGTCATTCCTCATCAATTCATTCATAAGATCTGCGATGAAATCACTGGACAAGTACCCAAGAAAGCTCTTGGTATCACTCTCATAAAGGTATAATAAATGCTATATGTCAATACTGAAAACATTTTGTGGAATCTTTTAAAACTGGATGGTTTAGAATTTGATAGCAGAAGTCTGTTGTTGTTCCATTAAACCTTCTCTGAAATATGACTGGAATTTCTCAGCCCGTAGTGGATTGTTATACAGTGTGTTATTTTAGGTTAGTGCTTGCAGCAGGAGGAAAACAAGGCTGTTCACAAAGCTTCCTTTGAAAGTAAAGGGGGAGGGAATATGTTTTGCACCACCAAGTTTTCCAATCTTTTACTTGTTTCCAAACTCATCATTAGGTATAGAGCAGAGCACAAGCATAATGGTCTGGTTGTTTAATGCACATCCCACACACACAGCTGATCGTTTTAAGAGCTGCTGAGAGAATCCCATGCGACTGAGTGATAGTGCTCTTGTTCATGTCAAGATTGTGTTGTAACAAGAGAGACTGTTCAGCACGATTGAAAAGGTAAGCCAGTTTAAGCATGGGAGCAAGGAAGGAGTAGAGGTGTAGAAAATAAGGGCAAGTGTTTCAGCAGGGGCTTTTGTAGTTTTGGTGGCAAGAAAATTCTTGTATGTGGTGTGTTTCTCTCCCCAGCCCGTTGTGCGCTTAGCTGCAAAGGATGAGCTGTTCCCATGAGCTTCAGAAGATGCTCCTTCATTGTTGCTTTGTACTTAGTTGGGAGTAGGCCATTTATTTTTATCAGCACACGTTTCCTGCTCTGTTGTCTTTTTTGGCAAATGATCCATTTAAAGATATGTGTTAAAGAAAAAGCCCTTTATCACTACTGACTGCAAGCTTCTGTCTTTCCTTTGGCTAGCTAAGCTCATCAAAGCTGTGCTGTGTTTTGTCTGTGCTATCCTGAAGTAGTGCTGAGGCATATGAAAAGGCAATGTTTCCCTAGTGCACTGGCTGCATTTTCTGGAAGAAGCTTTTCATGGAGTAGAAGGATAAAATAAAGCAGTGCTGAAAGCAGTGCTTGAATGCGTAGCATCAAAATCAAAATGATACGATTGTCCTGAATACCCTTAAATGTCAAATCATTATTGCTTTTGAAGTTACTAGTTTTTACCTGCTTCTTCTACAAGCTCAAGATAAACTTTATTCTGTAAGACTTTAATTTGCTAAATGTGAGCTATGTCCTCATGTCTTAATCGTAGGAATAATTATTTCATGAAAGCACTTGAGTAAATGAGGACTTATCTTGGCATCTCCAAATTCAGAATCCAGACCTGTATCCCTTTAGGAGTACTGCTGATGATGTTTTAATGGAGTCTTAATGGACGGGTTACGTTTAAAACAGGGGGCGCATTTGTCTTTAATAATAATATAAAAATCCATATTCTGTCCAGTGTATTTAAAATCAGAGTGTAGTAACACCTGCCATGCAAAGCTGATCTACTGACGAGGCAGCCTCCCACTGTCGCCTCCCACTGTCGCATTGCATCTCTGCATCAGTAGGTGGTCTTTTGAAAGAAATTATGCATGGCCTTTCAGTTTCTTTGCAGGAGAATGCAAAGTACATGTTGTCAGCTTTCATCAAAAGGCATAATTGCATATGTATCTTCTAAGATGAAAGGGCAGAGATTGAGCAGAAAGCGTAGAGGCAGGAATGCATTCTGTCTCCTACTCTTGTGCACTTTTCTTACCAGAGTTTTAACAGTCTTTATCTCATTACACTTGGCACTAAAGCTACTGAAGTGGCTTGTGTTAACTTTGGCAGCTAAAGTGCAGCTCTCTCCTAAAAATGTCTTTGGTGACACCTTTGTTTCTCTGCTTTCTAAATCAGATGTACTTGTTTGGCAAATTAGCCGTATGTACTCTTTTATTCCCCCTCTCCTTATTTAACAATCAAATCTTGAAGCAGAGCCTGATAGCTTGATATATGAAAATAAAACTGAGTCTCTGGCAAATAAAGATGTTTACTGCTTAATCTATGCTCCCATTGAAACATTAGTAGTTGTGATACTTCACATATGTTCTGATCACCAGTATCTGCCAAAACCTAACAAATCATTTGTTGTGGGAGAAGAATGGAGTCTCACTTGCGTGCAGCTTATGATGCAGTAGAGTAGAGAGTGTAGGACTCAGGGCTGTGACCATCACTCAGAATATGCTTCAGACCACCTAAATGCTGATCTGTTTTCCATCAACCAGCATGCAGGCTCGTGGCATTAGCCTGGCAGGCATGTTAGAATTCAGGGGGTAAGACTACTGAACTGGGCTTGCATTGCCTAGGAGCATTGCTGCCCAGGAGAAATTCCCGTATTGGAGCCTTGTTTTTTTTTTTAATTTATTTTTCCTGTTGTCTGTCATCCAGTATTGGATTTGGCTCTGGAAGAAACAGGTGCAGCTCTCCTTGAATTTGTCAGAAGTTGCATCTGTTTCCTAGCAGAGCTGAATTTGGCAGCCAAACATCCCTGTGCTTTCCCTGCCATGAATAGCTGAGGTGTGTGTAATCACATGCTGGGAATTGTTTCCAATATGTGTGTGGTGTTTATTAATTGCCTGCTTAGGAGGATGTGGAAGAAGTGTTGTAGATATTTTGTGGGGACATCATTGGCACTATTAGGAAAAAATGTGACAGGTATATCTACTTACTTTCAGATTCTTTCTATATTGGTCATAAAAGATGAGAAGGCAGATCTGTGTATTGAGAACTGTAGGTTGAAAAATAATGCAGAAATGCATTGACTCCTGTTTATATTTTAACAGTTGGATTTTATACAGTTTTTTTTGCTTGTCTCTTGCATCATGTTATTTATGGAATGGCACCTTTAAGGAGTGCTGCCTGAAATGTCTTTTGATTAAATAAATGTGTGCATGTATGTACATATATATGCATGTATATGAGTATACCTTAAAGTAGTGGTGGATCACACTGCCTTTTTACCTTCAAGTTATATAATTTAATTTGAAATTGCCATGTACACCCCTCCTCACAAACATTCTAAATACTACTATATAGAAGGTTATCTAAGCCATTTTGGGAAAAAAAAAAAAAGGGGGGGACCATTTCAGTAGCTTCAGATAGCTTCCCTGTCTGCCTTCCCCTGGGTTTCAAAGCACAAAAGAAATCTGCATTTAGCTAGGTGGCAGGAAGGATCTTGTGAGAAGGAAGTGGCTTCTCTCAGAGTCTTTGATCCAGGTTCTTCAGAGCACCGGAGTCTATCCATCCCAGCATTAATCTCTGGGGCAATCTTTTCTAAGCTCCTGTTTCTGCACCTGCTTTCACCTTCTATAAAGTTTGTAAAGGGTGCTTTGCAAGTATAAATTTTAAATGTTCTTACACGTGAAAGTGTTCTCAGTTCAGCTTTCGTATTTGTGTACTTTTGTTTGACTTGTAGTATTCATCAAGACGATTAAGTTGTCTTTCCGCTAGTAAGCTGTTGTGGGTTTAAACACAAGGGAATCTGTCTGACATTTTAATTGAGATTCTTTGCAAAAAAAATAAGCCATTGGTTTGCCATCTTGTGAGTTTTGGCCCAACTTCAGATCCAAGTACAGGGCTGATTCACAGTTGCTATTTCAGTGATTCTTCACTGGTTTTTAGAAGAGACACATTGATTTCAGCCATCTGAGATCTTGAACAACAGAGATGAATATTTGGCACTATTTAGATGCTGCCTCATATAAGAAGGCATCTTCAAGAGGTCACAGCACTAGCAGAAGTATCTCATGGAACTTCATTGTCTCTCTGCCAACAAGTTTGTCACCTTCAGTCCCCATCTGAATGGACCTTGTTGCAGTGCCTACCCATGGGCAAAGCCAGTGGTGCTGTGTTGTTCTTCTATACTATGTCTAAGGCCTTTTTAGTAATTGGCTTTGATGTTGGCTGCAGGGAATAGATGAAGGGCCGGAGGGGCTCAAGCTGATCTCCGACATTATTCGCGAGAAGGTGGAGATAGACATCAGTGTGCTCATGGGAGCCAACATTGCCAACGAGGTAGCAGCGGAGAAGTTCTGTGAAACCACAATAGGTAATGTGCCGAGTAATTGAAATGCTTAAAATATGCTCCTGTGCTCGGAACTGCACATCCAGTAGCTCACATTTCAGTTTTTAACATTAATCAGCTGTTAGCAGGAACAGTGGAGTCTGTCTTGTTTTAATGTTGAGTTCCTAGAATGTTTACGCTCTACGAAGTACTGGAAAAGAACTGGGAACAGAGGGAAAGGGAGGAATGCAATTTATAATCTCTCTAGTGAGACGAGCAGACCCTTGCAGGTAAAATACTAAGCATGCTTTTTATCATCCTCCAAATGTTAAATAGCTTTATGTTAATGCTATGCTAAAGATTTTTTTTTCCTGAGTGCTTAATTTGGATAAATGATTATATATTTCAGCTCAGGTGTTCTAGTCATAGGTAGTATCTTTCTGTATATCTTACTTTAAAAAAAAATTGTTTCTCTTATTTTATTTTTACTTTAATCCTTTTTAAATTATTAAAATAACTAGTTCTCCCCAATCCTAGGCATATTTTTTGTATTATATCTCTTTTTGAATGTTTGAATTTCCATACACAGAAGCATAGATGCCATTGTCAGTATGCTAGGTTAGGAAAATATCCTTAACTTGCCCTTGTCAGTACGTATTTCTCTTGAAAACTGACCTTAAAATAATTGGTAGAAACATACTTGTATTTTTAGCTTACCTTTTGTTTTATTATTAACATTTTTTTTAGGAGAAAAGTTTAAAGAAAAGGGAGAGTATAGAGAATTAGTGGGATTTTTTTTTAGACTTTCTTGCTGAACAGGCAATGAATTATGAAGAAACCCACTGTTATTCAGTGCAGAGCTTTTCAGGGTGATGTAGACACACCCTTAATCATTTAAAACAGGGGAGTCTGTTCAGGATAAAGATAGAACAACCTTATCTCTGCTTTCAAGTATTCTGACTTGCAAAGGAAAGCCAAAATAATATTTAATATATTATTCATTACCTTTTTTTTATTCTTCCTTTCTCTCTCTCAACAGGCAGCAAAATCTTGGAGAATGGCCTTCTCTTCAAAGAACTCCTGCAGACTCCAAACTTCCGAATAACTGTAGTAGATGATGCAGATACTGTTGAGCTTTGTGGTGCTCTGAAGGTAAGATTAATCAGGGTGTGATTTTCTACACAGATGGAAAAGTGATCCTCATAGAAACAAATGAGTATTTTTATCTGTAGGGCTACATCTATTATATTTTATGTAACATACAAAACAAATTTCTGAAAGAACCAGATGTGAAATTGAGAGCAACATGTTCTTAGAATTGGCATTTAGAGCCATATCTCACAGTTTCCTAAGTTCCCCTCACACATCTTTTACTTAGCATGCATGCAGTCACAAAACAAGCATTTGTTTTGTCTAAGTGGTCAAAATTTTCTAAATCCATTTTGATTCCTAAAGGGAAATGACATTTTTCCTTTTTTCCTTTATGCAAGAGTATGTTTACAAAAGAGTGTTGAGAAAGAAGTTGGTATTAATCTTGTGTCTTTAACTAGTTTGTTCCCTTATTCATTGACTTACTTGACATAAGGACTGCTCTATTTCATATTTTATGGATATATATTGTATAAAGTTCCTGTAGGTAACTACACTCAGAAATGACTTAAAGAGAAAAAAAGGTTATTTCAGAGTTAAGCATCTGGACTTCCTTAACAAAATTGATGCTGCCAGGAAGTGAAGCCTAGCTTAAATGTATTCCTATTGATATTTTTTTCAGGTTAATTTATAGGCCGTTTGTGAAGAGAAGGGATTAGTAGCTTGGGACTTTGGCCAACAGTACTGCAGTTCACATTGTCTAATACCTGTGATGGAAACCTTTTTTGATGGGTGTAGTACTACAGTTGATAATATAGTTTGCTTTCATTTATTTGTTTATTTTTCTTTCTGGATAATTATTTTGCATTGTCTTGCTTTCTCTTTTAAAATTATGTCAGAATTACGCTATTCACTTGCAAAGCTCCTGAGCCAAAGAATGATGCTTTTAACCTAAGGGGTTCTGATTTCTGCACCTGTTTATCAGTGGAAGGTAGCTATAATAACATGAATTTTAGCATAATGGCTTTCCAAGTGGTTTTGTGTTGCAAACTGTCATGCTGGACGTTCTGATTAGAAGGAGATAATGGACCTGTGAACTGGGTTAATGGACTGTTGCTGTAAAGTCTTTTGGAGTTATTGTATTAGTACTTGGGACCGTGGAGCTCATAATTTGGCTTCATAGCTATTGCTCGAAAATACTATAGTGGTGATGTGCGAGGTCAGCAGGAGATAAATTCCTGTGTATAGACCTAAGGGGTTAGTCAGAAAATTTTACAGATTTATTTTTCTTCAAAATCTTCTCAGACTGGTGCTTTCTGACTAGCTTGAATTCTTGCTTGACAGAGGAATTTGGTGCCAGACCAGTGTTTCTTCCAGAGAAATCTTCTGCATATAGAGTTAGACTGTTGAAGGGGATGATGAGTAGGCCCATCAAACTCAGAAGTGAGTCAGCAGACACAAACTCTACTGTAAAAGTCTAAAACAGATAAGAGAATTCCAGATAAGTTGTTCTTCTGGGTCTGGAAAGGTAGGCAGATCAAATTTGTGTATATTCTTTGTAGCCCTGTTTTGTTCCTCCATCCTACTTCATTATTCCTCTTGGTACTTGCAGAGTGAACTCTCTAGCCCAAAAGAGTCGTATTTACTCTATATGCTCTAGGCATTTGAGATTGCTTGCAGTGTATTTTGTCAGCTGTGCTGAGCCCTAAAAAAGCCCTAAAGAAAAAAGGTGAGTTAAAGTAGCTTGTTTAAAGCTACTGTGGATTTTTTTCTTGATTAAAGGGCATGAAGTAGTATAAATTGGCATAGGTCAGTCATCCTAATATACATTTTTTTTTTTTCAAATACGCGACTCTTAATCTCACTTCTTTTATTAGAATCTTATTTTTTAAAGTAACTTTTCATTTGAAATCTTTTCTATTTATCTTAAATATTGTGCTGACACAGTGTAAAGAATTCCCGGCGCTGCTTTTAACTCAAATGTTGCTGAGTTTAATGAATGCATTGAGAATATGTATAACATTGATGCCAAGCTGTGGATCGGTTTTTGGTTTTTAATTGTCTATGCAGAGCAAAATGCAAAACTCAAATGTGAACAATAAAAACACAAAACTGAGGGTTTTGTTTGTTTGTTTGTTTTTTCTTGTAAGGTATACATGCTTATTAGCAGGAGAATTATTTATTAATGGTAACGACAAGCATTTTATATGCTTGTTGCCTTTTATGTAGTTATTCAGGTAATCTTTGTAACAGAAATGCAGGGAAAAAAATAAGCATGTTTTCATGTGATCATTTTTAGGGAGAAATTCTAAGTGTAGCTTTCATCAGCTGACAGTTACTTTACAAAACTGAAAAGTTGCTTCATGAAAAATGGCAAAATATAGTGGTACTTAATTTACTGAAAGGAGTTTTTATTTCAGGAGAACAACATTGTATTGCCTGAAGGGACTGGTACAAAAAGGACTTTTTGACATGAATTTCTATAGCAATGCATACAGCATTTTAGAAGAACAGCAGTAACGAGCACATGTCACAGTCCAGACTTTATTCTTGAATATGGAATTAGTAAAAGCACTTCCTGTATTGGTATTTAAAGGATGAGAATTAGCATACTATGAAAAATACTAATGCTTCGAGAAATGGTATTTTCTCCTGGCTTCTGCATTTTCAATAAATATCAGCTTGCGAAAATGAGACTTTCTGATATTTCTGTCATGATAGACTAGTGTTTGTTGAAAGTCTTAACTGCTTTCACTCCTTATTTCTGCAAGCCCCTCCAAGGAGGGAGAATTTCCAGTGTGGTGATAGCCTAAAGGTTGGGAGGGAGAAGAAAAACAAGAGTAACAGAGGGTCTTCAGTGCACAGCTTTTCCTGTTGGTAGTAATAATTTTAGGATTTAAATTTTATTTTTCGAATCATATTTAAATTCAGAGTGTAATAATAGGTATTGCAGCTGAGTGATCATGAAAGAACATGTGATTTATTGCTCCGCAGAGATACCTGTATTCTGAAAATCCACTTCATTTGCTGTGTTTATTTTTTTCTGACAATGGGCTGGTGGAGATGTACTGAGGTACAGAAATCAGAACACTATTACAGCAGTCTTGCATCATCTCAGACACTGAATAGGGAATGGCAGTCCTTTTACAGCATCTGATGGTACTGGGGAGGAGAATAGCTGTCTACAGTAACTTGTTGGCTATAGGAACAAAAAATACTTGATATTTTCTTCTCTAACAGGGATTTTATTTTTTGAGGACTGAAGTGCATTTTGCACTTTCAAAAAAATTTCAAATTTGGATAGTTCAGCTTCAGGGTGGCCAGATGGCTCTACAGACTGCTTGTGGATTCAGCTGCCGTTTGCCCGTGTTGGGGCCTTCCTAGAAACTGTCCAATGGTCGAGACACCACCGTAAGAGCTGTGTGCTCAGCTCATGTATAGATATGCTCCTGAGTCCTTATGGATGTAGTATTCCAGAGTACCACAGACCCAAATTTATCCCTTTTGAGGTATCTAAGGAGTTTTTAATTCTGTGCCGAAATGTGGACTTGCAGTCAAACAGTGTAGACAGGAGGCAAGACTGAGCTGGTATGAACCATGTACGTGAGAGGCAGTTTCAGTGTAGCTACATTCTTATGTGCAAACACTACTGGAATCGCAGCTACCCCGTGTAGCTGTGTTCTGGGTGAATGAGAGGAAAGCAGGGATGAAAACCTAGTTTCGGGGCCTGGCTCCAGCTGCCTGATGCTTTTGCTGAGGGGTGTAGGAGAGTTAAAAGTGCCTCTGTGACAGCAGTCAAGAATCAAGACAGAAGGAAAGTTACTGCAAGAAGAAGAACAGTTGCTAGGGTTGCCTTTCCCAGCAGAACTTCAAACCCACCTCTAAATCTTGGTTTTATTGTTTACCAGGTTTTGTAATCCAGCGTTATTATTTACAAAGTTAGCCCTGCAAAGGTTGTTTATGGCAGTCATTGTTGGGTAGTCAGCCCAGCTATTGAAGAAAAGTTGATTGTGGTAATTGCAATTTTCTGAGATAAAGTGGTAAGGAAATCCGTTATTCATGTTAAAGTTTACCATGAGTAGACAAACAATTTATGCTGAACTTCTTTGACAGTCCTGCTGATAGTCTTTGATTTGTTGAGTTTCCATTTGACCTTTCTCAGCCACGTGGAAGTGAGGCACTCCTCCAAATTCATGCTGTAAGCAGGAGAGAAAATGAACTGTGTTGAGCTGTGACACTACTTGAAGGAAGATTGGATGTCCCAGGGGAATTAACATCTCTGCTAAGTTCTCTGATTCATTTAATTATGGAGAAGTAAACGTGGCCTGAGAAATAGCCTCTCAAGCCGTCTGCATGACCACTCCATGAACTTATTGTTTTAAACTGAGTAGGACTGTTCGGTTGGAAATGATGTTCCTGAGCACTGACCCTGTGTAGGAAAATCTATCAGCAGAGTCTGCGGTCTCAGCAGCCTACTGGCATCAATGACCTTGCATTTTTGACTTCTGACTTGCTTATATCAGGTCAGCTGGAAAGAGAAGACAATTTTTCTCATTAACTCAGAAACATGCTCTGAGCACTGCCTGGCAACAACGTGTTTTTTTTTTTTTTTTTTTTTCCTGGAGTTTAGTTTCAACATCCGAGTGATAAAATAACTGAGTTCTGTCCTAGCTCTGGAGTACTTAGTACTCAGACTAGCACTGGCTTTTGGATGTTAGATTTGCTGAAGTCAAATGTCCTGCAAAATGTTTTAATAGTTTCAAAACATTTGCAATATAAAAATGACTCGGGTGCCTCTTGCTTACAGGATGCATGCTTAAATGAAAAAAGCTGCTGATGCCAAGATGGGAGAAAGGAGGTATTCACTCAAGTGTAAAGTGGTTTTGAGTGCTCTTAATCCCCCAGGCCAAAAGGAACATTGAGTTGCTTTTATTTTGGGGTGGTTGTGACAGTGCTTTTGAACCTTAGAACAACAAGCTTATTTGCAGACTATGGTCACTGTTGCTTACCTGGCCCTGGATCTCCCCCCGCTGTGTTGTATATGCCAAGATAGTCAACATTTGCCTCTTCTCTTGCACAAATGTAAACTCATTGCATTTGCAGGAATGCTTGTAACTACAGGTGTAGGCTTTGGCATTGGAAGTGTTCATATTTCTGCTTCACTGTAATAGGAAAACTGATTAAATACTATAGATAGCAGGTGGTACTTGAAGCTGACATCTCTTAAATAATTAAATGCATATTCAGCAGTAGGGTAAGAGAAGTTATTAATGTCAACAATATGAAAAGGATCATTCTTGTTGTGACAGCAGGAGTCTCTAAAAATTTATTTTGACCTCATTAATCCTGAGTAGGTGGTGTGGTATAATGGGGGCATCAAGAAGAGGGAATACTCTGTTATTCACAGCTCTACCACTTCGCTTTTAAACTCCTCATAGATGGGCTAAAGTTTGTGATATTTTTGTTTTGGGTTTGGGGATTAAAGTGGAAAGGGATGTGGTACCCATCATCTGAGCATCTTTTTTTTTTTTTTTTTTTTTTTTCCCAAGTGAAAGCTTACATTTCCTCATTGTTCATATTTGTTTGAATGCCAAGAAGAGTTACGATTGTTTAATCTTCTTGCAAGATCAAGTGAATTTTATGCAGGAGATTCATATTTTCTGACTAGTCTAGAGTAATAATTCTTAGAATTTGGTCTGTGGGAACATGTAAGATTCTGAAATCCTTTTACCCATCTTCCCCTGGTGTGGCCAAAACAAACTTGTAACAAACACCTCCCCATTTTCTCCAAAAAGAACATATTAATGGATGCTTGGAATCCTCTGAGTTAGATTTTTTTTTCCCCTTTTTTTTTTTTTTTCTTAAAATACATGAATGAATTTAGATAAGAGTCTTTTAATACTGGAAAGCAACATCAAAACATAATTTTTACTACAGCAAACAGTAAAACAGAATTTGCGTGAAACAGATTTTCCCTTGCTCCAAAGGCAAACATTACAGTAGGTAGAAATATACAGCAAAGTGCCTTGGGCCAAATCATGCTATAAGGTGTGATAGGACAGGCTGCTTCGAAAGTGGGAAGGAAAGTCAATGGAGGCAAAGTTGGAGGGAAGAGGAAGCTTTATGTAGTGCTGGAGTGTTTGAGAAGTGCATGGAAAATGTCCAGAGGTTGCTCAGAAACAAGACTATTTTCTTTCTTATCCAAGTACTAAATATTTCAGACTTCAGATACATGCAAGTTCCAGTTAAATGGGTTATTCAGCCTGAAACTTTCTTACCACCATGTGTAAAGATATCAGAGGTGATGGCCTGTTGCCCTGGCAGAGGTGTCTCATGTAAAAAACACTTTGCCTGAATCATTGAAGTGAAGATTTAAGCCAAGATGATCTGAAGTGACAGCTTTAAAGGTCTGATCATCTTTTGTTGCTGTCATGCCTCATGTGTGCACTTTGAGCACAGTTTCCAAGGATCACCTTAGACCTCAGCTGCCTGCTCAGAAAGCAGTGACTTGTCCCCTGGCCCCATTTGTGGGCAAGAGGCACCTCACCGTCATCAGCCTCACTGCACTATGGCTGCCTGCGGCCTTTGGGTCCCCTAATCCAACAGAGGGAACAAAACCATCTGTTAACAGTCTTGCCTTCATTAGCAGCTTCCCAATGCTGCCACTGCTGCTTCAGCAAGTCACAGTTCAAGGGCTGCTAATGCCCTTGGTTATCCTCTGGTTTGAGCTGAGGGGGCTGCTGCTGTTAGTGATGCAGAAAGATGTTACCATATCCTTCCTTGTCTGCTATACCAGGGCCTCACAGCCCCATGTCTTTTGGAGTAGTTTGAGAGGAAGATGAGCAAACTATGGCAAATCTTTGCCTTCTAGTGGGTTATCTTGTTATTTTTCAGTCAAGAAAACAATTTTTACAGTCATTTTGTTCAAAAGTCTCTCAACTGATCTACCTTTTATATTTGTAAGCCAAAAAAGGGATTGTACAGCTCTTTGGTCCTGAAGAAACAGTAGCTTCTTTTTAGAGGGGTGTGACCAGGTCTACGGAGAGAATCTTTCTGTGCTTAAAAAAGGACTCTGTGCCATGAACCTCCACGGAAGCCTTTATTAACTATTCTAGGTCTAAGAACTCTCCATATTTAAAAGGGAGGAATGCTATTAGTCTAGCTGAGTTTAGTCACACAGCATGTTAGCATGAAAGTGAACAAACATTTCTCAGATTCAGTCTTGTTTTAATTGCAAAGAAAATAAGGCTGAAGGTTTGAGGTGTCAGTGTAGCTCTATCTTCCGGAGTAAGGGTAGATCCTCTGCCCATCTGTCTACCTGTAATCCTCTGCGTCTGGAGAGGATTAGCTGAATCTAGACAAACCTTGTTTGGACGCAGTTTCACCTGGTCCTAGTCAATGGTAATAATTCCACTGCCTGCAGGGCAGCTTCTTCCAAAGCTTTAACTATGCTTTTGTTCTTGGAAATACTTTCCAAATATAAGACTTTATTTATTTTAAGGTTATCCCATAAACAGCTGTGTATGCAGTTCTTAAGGATACTTACATTATGTTTCATCGGTGTCTCCTGTGATTCTCTAAAGAGTAATTGACTTTTCCTGTTTTTTTTCCCCTCTTCTCAATAGAATATAGTGGCAGTAGGAGCTGGGTTTTGTGATGGCCTTCGCTGTGGAGACAATACCAAAGCTGCTGTTATTCGCCTTGGCCTAATGGAGATGATTGCCTTTGCCAGAATCTTCTGCAAAGGACAGGTGTCTACTGCCACCTTCCTGGAGAGCTGCGGAGTTGCCGATCTTATCACAACATGCTATGGTGGCCGGAATCGACGGGTGGCGGAAGCATTTGTGAAAACTGGAAAGGTACTTTATCCACTGGGTAAAAATCCCTCGTTGCAAGCACTGGCGCTCCTGGTTTCTTGCAGTCATAGTATCTGAGGCACAGTAGCTGTGCTTAGTGAGCACCCTTCTTACTCCTCTCATTCTTGAATGTTACAAGGCTAGAATCCATGGAAAGGTATTTTAAAAGGACGGGTGTTTACAAAAGAGAAAGAGGGGAGAGAAAGAATGGGAGATATGTGAGATTTGGATGCAATACAGAGACCATTTAAAAGGGGAATACAAGTGACATATTTGCTCACTCACTGGTACAGCCTTTTCCCCAGTTTGGCTTTTGAGGCAGGAAAATACACCCCTCAGTAACACCTGTTTTTTCCATCCAGATTATAAAAACTATTGTAACTTTTTTTTTTTTTTCCCCTCTGTTATTTAGTCTATTGAAGAATTGGAGCAAGAAATGCTGAATGGTCAGAAACTGCAAGGACCGCAGACTTCTGCAGAAGTGTATCGCATCCTCAAGCAGAAAGGAATGGTAGAAAAGTGAGTAAGAACAAATAGAGCAACTTCCTCCTCTCCCCTTTTTTATCTTCTTAACTACTTTTGTTTTCTTGATCTTGAGATTTTCCTGAAAGTAATGACTGAAAAGCAAATCACTATAACACAAGCAGTTTAGTCCCCAGTTAAAAACACAGGAATAATGGATAAAAATGGAAAACAATATTTGCTTTAATACACTTCTGTTTGAACTGATAGCATGGTGTTAAATGGAAGACTTTTCACATATGTGGAGAATATATGGTGGCCTCTCCCTGTCACTGGGATAGCTAAGTGTGTGAAACATTTGAAGTGAATAAAATACATGAAAACAGAAGCGGATCTTCTTAGAGCCTTGTAAGGAGGCTCTATAGCCTGTTTCATAGTAGTAAATTAATTACCTATCTCCAAGGAAGAGGGGTTTTGTTACAGCAGTATAGGTGATGTGCTGAAAAAAAGTGGTTCTGTCTGTCTATATGGGTTCTAGCTTGATACTGCAGTTCTCTTTCCTTATGTGACTTCCAGTTTGTTATGGGATAAAAGTGCCATCTCCTTGTCTAGATTGTGTGTGTGTGTGTGTGTGTGTGTGTGTGTCATGAAGTAAAGGAAGTTGTCCTGCCTTCTTTGTCTTTACTCATTTTAATCAACACATACATGGTTCCAGAAGCCACATACACAGTTGTCTTTTATGAGATTAAGGGATGCATCTCTTCCTCTTCTCAGATCAAGCTGAATTGGAAAAATAAATGACTTCCCAGTGAGAGGACTGGGACCCCTTCTCAGTCAGAGGACCCCTGATATTTTTTTTTCCCTTCAAAGCAGCTTTAAAAATCTAGTTTAAATGCATCTCCGTTAAATTAAATAAAGATAATGTTAACATTATCTTTAGGAGTAAATCCTGTCATTGCCTTGTATAGCAATTTAGCTATCTGCAGAAAAATCTTATTAAAATGTTGACTTTAGTCTTTCCTATTTATGATACCCAAAATAAAATAGGTGCTATGTTTGGGGTTTTTTGATGTTGTTTTGTTTTTTGTTTTGTATTGTTTTTTTTTCCCTGTTCCATCCCACAGCAAGTAGTGCACATAATTGGGTTGTGGTTTTAATGAAAAATATGGAATAGGAGAGTTGCTTGTTTCCATTTGATCTACCAAGCATGTTTTTTCATGAAAAGTCTCGACAAGATTTTTGAAAGTAACTTTCAAGCTGTTTTTTGAAAACTAAAGGTCTTGCTGTTGCCTTAAAACACAAAACACAGTAATAGTTTTGAGGTGCAGAGGTAAGAGTCAAGAAAGAGTAAAATTTCATTCCCTCATCCTGCAAATAGAGCCCCAAGGTTGTGCAGGAATACGTAACAGTCAGTAAGGTTCAGCAGGGGTGCTTTGGTAGCAGGCCTGGTGCCCAGCGGTGTTTGCTACCATCTTTGCTGTGCCACTCAGTCTTTCATCTCGGCACCGCTTGTAGCACTAACCCTCCTGCTATGCCCTGACCTAAAGCGCGTTGAGAGTTTGCCGCTAGATACTGCAGCCGGCCCCGCTTCCGTCTGGGCCGCATGAAGCGCAACACACCGCAGCGTAGCACTGCTGGAAGAGCCTGTCCCACTGCCACGCGCTGCTCCGGTGATGTTCTCTGCAGTGAGCAGCAGGAGTTACATACTGAGATGTGGGCCGAGGTAGTGGTCCCTCTCCAAGCTCCCTGATACTTCACAGTACTGCATCTAAAGCAATGTGAAACTTGCTTTTGTTTCATTAGGTGCACAGTATGTTTTGTGGCTCTCTCCAGCAGAAACCTCATGTGGGCCTGGCACTTTTGATTTTAGTCTCCACATTTTAAGCTTTTATGTTAAAAGTAAATGCAGCTTCCCCCCAACCATTTCCTTGTTAAGAAATGCAAACTATTTGTGTAATTATTTTTTCTTTGTACTCTCTAGTAAGTCTTTGCAACTTAAATATTGTAGTATTTGTTTGGAAACAAAAGTTGTGTGGCTATATGCTACTATTGATCCACTGCTGAAATAAAACAAAAATCGAAAGTCAGATGGATTGACCTGAGATAATTTTTGCTCTCTCTGGTGGTTTTGTCTGGTTTTCCACAAAAATAAGCACAAAAAAAATGAACTTGCATTTCATAGCAGGACATCAAAATGCTTTTGATAATTGAAAATACAACACTTCATTTTCAAGCACTTGTAGTAAAAGCCATGGAAACAAAGGACTAAATGTGCAGTGATGTGCCTTCCCGCACATTTTGTTTTGCCCCGTATTGGGAAGTGCTGCATTCGCTCCGGTGTGAATCCTGCATCTGTCTGCGAGAGTGCTGTTCTCGCTGTGCTGCGAGGGAACTCCGAACTGGGCTGCTCTTTGCTGTGCTGGTGAATTCTGCTGCTTCCTGAGACATGTGAGCAGAGGGATTGCTCTATGGCACAGTTCAGAGCTGGCCAGAGGCACCAGAGCTGCTTCAGTGTAGCAAAGACTGAGAGATGGGATCACTTTCCGGATGAAAAGCTGAAAGCTCCTGCTTCGGATCTGTTTTGAATCACTCAAATTAACTATTTCTGCCTATCCAATATTCCTTATTTTTTTATTCAGTCAAAGTAAGTTAGTGCTTTTGGCCAGAATTTATGAGTAGATAAAGCCACACCAAAACTACATGTTACGTAGGTGAATAGATAATTATGTAGGTGAATAGATAATCCCTAAAATCCACCAAACTCTTTTCTGAAAATTGGACTTGTCTGGTTCTCACTATTCAGGCTGAGTGAAGGTCAAAAAATAAATGAAATTTCTGTAAAGTGTCTTGGTTGTAATAGCCCTTCATGTTATCAAAGAAGCCTGAATAACTTGGGACTTGTTGGAAACGTAGCCAATTTTTTAAAAGGAAAAAAGAATTTGAGTTTAGTATTTCAAAATCCATTTCTAATTTTAGACTCTTGTCATAAAAAACTTGACCTTCAAATTCTTCCTGTGTCATTCTTATATTTTTCAGTTACATTATCAAATTATTGTTGAGAGATAATATTTAACTGACAGGCCAATCATCTTTTTTGTCCATAGATTAGCACTGCAATAAGATTATCAAGGAAAGATGCAAGCATTTTTTTTTTTCTTTTTCATTTTCATTTTCTTTAAATAAGTTAATGGTGTGCTCTACATAATGAATATCTCTGTTGTATCTAGCTAGGCTTTTGAGAGAGTGATTGATTCTAGGGATGTGTGCAGGGTCTTATTTATCCAACATTTTTCAACCCAGCATGAATACTTGACAAATACAAAGAGAAAGTGATTTTTCAGTCTCTTTTTCCTTCTTCCCTTCTATTTTAGTTTATAATATCCTATTAAATGAGGGAAATAATCTTATGCTGCATTTGCTTCCTCTCCTCTTTCCTTAGGTTTCCACTATTCACTGCTGTTTATCAAATCTGCTATGAAGGGAAGCCTGTCAAAGAGATGATATCCTGCCTTCAAAGTCATCCAGAGCACATATAAAATCAATCGGGCCATTGTACTAATGCAGCTTTCTGCCTTTCCAATTTGTATTTGGGTTCAAGTGGATGTATCATTAAGCTTCATACAAAGCTGCTCACTAGGCAACTGTAACAACATGAATGTGTCTGAGGGGATGCTGGGGTTTTCTGTTTGTTTCTCAGCCTAGTTTGGCATTGCATGTCGCATTTGCCTGGTGACTGACATTTGCTGGCTAAAACAACTGTTTTTAGATAAGCAGTTCAAAACTTGCACTATATACCTAGTGTATCTACACAACTGCACTGCCTGTGTGGTCTAACAATATAAGACACAAACAATATTTGCTCGTCTCTCATGAAGGCCCAGTCCAAAATCCACTGGACGCAGTGGGAAGAATCCCACTAGTTTTAATGGAGGCTGAAGCAAGTCAGTCACCTTGAAATATAAGGAGTTTTTCTATTACTATTCATTTTTATTGTGTATACATATTGAAATTTGGATGTTGTGCATGTTTTTATTCTTTTAAGGAATATTAATGAAAACAAGTGGTAGCAGGTATTCACAAGGCTATAGGGATGTTTTAATGACCTCCATTGAACAGTATCATGATTTTTGGAAGTGTCAAACTATCAGACTATTTTGAAAGCAATTTTTAAGTGAATTTAAAGTTTTTAAGTA
>JAYECN010300419.1:0-76499 GCA_035222435.1 Microcambeva ribeirae | reverse complement strand
GCAAAAAAAAAAAAAAAAAAAAAAAAAAAAAGATGTGCCGGCAACAGATTTCAAAATAATTTATTAACCTTCTCACTGTTATTTTGGTCATATTTTCATAGTTAGCAGCACTTTTTATTTTTTACATTATCAGTGAAAATACTGAATAGAATTGAATATAGTAACAGGGACAGTCTATGAAACACTCTAGTTTCTACTGATAAAATGCATCTTAGTTTAGTTCTTCATTTGTCATGAGCTCCATTTATGTGCAAGTACTGATTTTTGGACTGGCATGTAGTAAGTTAAAGCTTTTAAAAGATCTAGAATGTGTATGCTGTTACTTCAGTTGCCCTAATAATCTCCTAAAGGAGACTGAGTATCAAAGACATATTTTTGTAATGTGTTGAAGAGCATTAATTCTATTTAAATGATGAATTTAATTTTTTTGCCTTTTTTTCCTTTCTTTTTTTCTTTCTTCTTTTCTTGTCTGAGGTTGTTAGAATATCTCACCAGCTCAATTTGCTTTTTGAATTCCAGTACAACACCAAATACTCTCACAGGCTTTGGGGATTTCTCTAGCAGTTTTATTAAAAGCAGTCAGTGGTGGACCACAGTACTGGGAAATATTTTCAAATCTTTTGGTGTATTTATTTAATTACTGGCAGTCAGTCCTGTGTTGAGGAGATTAGTGACTCTTTCCTAGTTCCGTCTCGTCTCTGAGTTCTTCTGAAACCATTCCTGTTATGTGGAATGTTCTGCCTCTGAAATAAAGGATTTATATAATAGCAATTTCTCTCTTTGGGATGTTGACACGTCTTATGGGTCCCAGTTCTCTGTTTAATGTTACAGTGAATGCAAAGCAATTACTATTTGTTAATGTTCAGTCATTCCTGGAACTGTTTGAGTTTGGTAAATATGAACAAATACTGTGTACTGATGATAACGGCCTAGTCACTGCTGGCTTGGAATATCTGCCGCCTTCTGGAAGTGCTTGAGATACTTTTACTCGTTTCCCCCAAGCATTATCTGTACATTAACTATTTCTGAAAGATGTATCCGTTTGCAGGCATGGTATTTAGCATCAACCTCTGTCTTGGAATTGGCCTCCCTATTTGCAAGTATTTCCTCTGTAGTCCTAAGGACCTCCAACATCCAGTTACTCCAATGGGAATTTATTTTATTATTGATATATATATATTTTTAGTTGCTTTGGAAAGCTGACAGGTGTGCTTTTCCCTGTGGGATGGTGAAACTTTGCTTCAACTCCCTCTCTATTCATATGGCCCCATGTCACTTTGGGGTATTTATTTTTGAATGTTATCTAAGGCCCAAGTTCTTGAATTATAGTTCCTATTTCAAATCACTGTCATCTAATATTGGAATGTGCATGTTCTGATGTATTTACCAGTACTAGGTATTCTCTCAAGAAGGCTTTCCTTCCCTTGCAGTGAAGGAAGAATGGCATTGAGCACCTGTCCTAAAGCTTAGGTAGTTGGGAACGTGCTTCTCTTGCTCCCCGTTTACAGGAGAGATGCAGTGTATTGGAAGGAGTGTTGAGAGCAGGATATTTTTATGCTTCACGAGTTCCTAACCACTCTTGAAAAGGTGTTGAGCAGGTTCAACTTGTGCTTTATTTCCTCTCATCCTCAAGTTGGGATGGCCTACATGGCTACCGAGGCAGCCTCCACCGGCCGCCTCCGTGCAGCGCACCTTGATCATGGGGGCTGTGGGCAGCCTGTGGCCTCGGCCTTGCCCAGAGGACGTGGCTGCCTGGCCTGCCCGGTCCTTGGGAGGTGGGCGAGAACTTTGTGGACAACGTGCCCAACCAGTCTGCAAGGAAGGCCCTAGAGCAGCCCCCTGCTCGCCACGCTTCCGAGGCCTGCCCGGCGGCCAGGCCCTCGTGCTGCCTCCTGGCATTAAGGGAAGGGGAAACACGGAGTGAGGAAACGACTGCACAACAGTGGTCGTACTGTAGGGCTTGAATTGCATTTAAAAAGGCAAATCTGCTTTTTGATTGCTGCTGCTTTTCTAACGTCCAGCTCTTAAAATCTGTTTTTTTTTTTTTTTTTTTTTTGTTCCCCTCCCCTCCAGCGAACTTGATGACGACTTGCTCGGGGAGGATTTGCTAACCGGCAAAAAGGTGAGAGGGGCACGCTGAAGCTGAAGCGAGTTGTTGTTCAGCGAGTGAATGATGTCCGTCTGATCCACGGGAGCTGTTTGCCCCAACCTGCTCCGTACTGGGATGAGGTCGGCCAAGCCTGATGGCTCAGGAGAGTCCCGGGTGTCCGGGGGCAGCCCTGCTGAGCCCTGCCCTGCACCTGCACTCAGCTGCCTTTGGGAAGATCTTTTCTGAGATAGGCTTTCTTTTCTTCGTGTGATGCCTTGTTACAAGAGGAGATGGTTTTCTGAGCCATTTTCTTTGTAGCTTATATTGACTTGAGTATGAAAAAGAATAAACAAAAAATGTTGTTTCCTGCCTATTCAAAACTTCTCATGAAAATACCAGGAAAAAGTAGGCAGAGGATTTCCTTTCCTGACCTGAGGAAGACATGTGGCAGGAACTGAAGTTAGGGAACCCCTTCATGATGCTGCAGACCCCTCACTCTGAGATACCTGTAGGCAAAGCTGAGCTGCGTGAGAGAGCTCAGTGTGGGCTGGGTTTGCCTGGTAGCTGCAGGAGGAGGTGGGGCTCTAGCATCAGCTCCTGTCTCCTAAATCAGGTTGTTTAAGAAGTAGTTTGTAAAATTTGGTCGTGGTAGGAGGTGAATAGGCTTGTGTTAGAGAACCCCTAGATCTGGTAAAAGTGGTTTTTGATTGAGGTGCATAATCGTACATAGTGTAGATAGTGTTATATGTAATAGGTATATAAAATGATGAAAAATATATGTCCTTATTTTGTTTAAAAAAAAACTTTATTAACAGTGCTCAATAACAGAATTTGCCTGATATGTGTTCTTGTGTTTTTTTCCTTTTTTTTCTTTTTTTTTCTTTTTTTCTTCTTTTTTTCCCCCCACCCTCTATTCTTAATTTAAGCTTTCCAGGGTAGAGGGCTCTTGCCAATATTTGTGGGTATGGACCCCTATGAGTAATAAGAGTAATAATAGATTTCTCAAGAAGTTTTCCCTGAGCTATTAAGCCTAAATTTGCTTCTGCTTAATCTCATCCAAGTACTTTCAGATAAATCTACCCTTGTGTAACCTTTCTGCCCATATTGCTTTAGGGGATGGAAATAACGTTGCTGACAAAACTATGCAGTTATCTCTTCCTAGTGGGTAATTATTAAAAGGCGGGGGGGAGTAAATATAAATGAAACAACTGAAGTTATGGTTGATAAATTAGGAGGAATTTGTCAATGTTTTTAATTTCATGATACCCTTCCTCCAGACAATTAGGAGACTCTGCCCTCTAGCAACTACAGAAACCTGATGTGTTTTCGTGACCTCCTTAATGCTTCAAGGTCCTAAAGCAGTTCAATAAAATAGCACCAGTGCTAAGTTTTCTCATATCCTAGTATTTCTTCGAAGTCATCAGCTTTTGATGTATCTGGGAATGGGCTGCTGACATGTTTGAAAAGTGAGCATATGTGAATGTTGGCAATCTCTATGAGACTATCAGCTGTTTATTTTCAAATTTGTTGAGTAGTACCTTCAGATGTTTAACATATCTGTTACCATATCATTATACAATTTCACTGAAAATGTGGCCTCGGTCTGGAATTTGTTCATCGGGAGAAGATTGCTTACTGTTCAGAGTTATCAGGAGTTCAGTAGTTATTTAATATTTTGTGTCTTTCTATGTTCATGATTTGCTTTTTTATTAACATCTAGAATCAGTCAGACTTATCTGATGAAGAACTGAATGATGATCTTCTGCAAAGTGACAATGAAGAGGAACCAGATTTTGGGTATATTTTTTCTAAGTCTTATTATTAATTTTTGGAGAGTGTATTCAAAACTGCTGCTGTTATTACTACTACTAAATATTTCCGCCCTGTCATTATTTTTCTGGACTACTGGGGTTTTGTAAACATGAGACCAATTTATTAAAACTTCCTATGCAAAACAGGACCCAGGCCCATTTTCCAAACTGAAGTTGTTGGTAATACTTAAAATTGTTTTTCTTTTAATCTAGCCAACTACCTAATATTGTGTCTATATAATGTGTTCAGTAGTATTATTAACATTCCAGCAAAACAATTTTTTAAAAAAAATTAATAAAATGAGCATAACCAGAAGCTATAAAACTGCATATAAAGAAGAAATTACAGCATCTCCTGAGCTTATCAGAGATTTATCAATACTTGCAGATCTCTTGCTCTGTTCATGCTCCATGTCATTGTAGGCCTTCTTTGCCTTTAAAGTCCTTTTGCTTCTATCTTGCCTTTAAAAAAAAATTATTTTGTCTTAAGTTGTGGCTTAAGTATTTGCATGCACTGCACAGCAGCACAGTTCTTCCAGAGGCTGGAGGGTTGGGAATTCTATCCTGAGAGTGCTTTGAAGTGACACAGATGCTGAATTCTGGGCTATTTAAGTAGAAAGGAGAGTCTTGGCACTTTTAGGTTTCCCACAGAACTGACGGGGAAGGTGGTTGTGGCGCAGGAACAATGCAGTGCTGCTGCTTTTAATTAATTGCCCTTATATTTTGCCTGCCTTTTCTTGGCTTGTTACATGGTGCTCGAAGAGTAGAGTCCGAAGGGGGTTATTTGTAGTGCTCTACGGCCTCCTCTTCATCTTTGGCACAGCTTTGGAAGTGGAAATGCCTTCCTGTGTTGGAAAGACTACGGTGGGGAGAGATTCCTGGCAGGAATGAGGGCAGGACCATTTTCCTCAAAATGGGGGAGCCCAGTTGCACTGTTTGCTGTGATAGCATTACTCCCTGGAAGCAGGGTGTTGTTAGACCTTGTATTTTTTATGGGCAGGGACCCAGCTCCTTGCTCCTCTCCCATTTCTCCTGCCTCTTCTTCCCATTGAATCCATTTGGGTTGTGCAGATGCGAGGGTAATAATCATCTTGTTTAATATCTTGGGTTTTCTGCTTAACTCTTCTCATTTGATTGATCGAGCTGCCTGTATTTTGTGCCTATCCCCAAATTTTCCAAACTTTTATGAAAATAATGAGTAATGGGGATGTAATTCAAATAAAATGTTCTGTTTTCCTTATACATAAAGCCCTGCCTCTCCCCACCAAGTCTGCAGCCTCATAACTAGTCTGCAGTTGCCAATTCACTCTTCTATCAACAAGTCTTGAATTTTGCTTATCCTGGAAATGATTCTTCCCAGTTCTTGAACTCCTTTGCCATTTTTCTAGGTCTGTGCTTGCTTGTTGTGTTACTAGAGTAAGTCTTACACATTTTAATAATAGTTCTTGACTATATACATTGTAGATTATTTTTAGTAAGATTATAAGTCTTAAAAGTGTAAGCTTCAATTGAAGGCAATCAGGAAGGATAAGTATTAATGAATTATATTTTTATGTATATATATAAAAGGTTTACTAGCTTATTTTGAGAGATTGGGAAAATGGATGCAGCTATAGTAATTTTGTGTAATTTTATTAGTCTTGGAATTAAAATCGACTGCTCTGCTTTGGTTACTAACCAGGACTTCTGCCAGTGTGGCCCGTTAGACCATCTGGTTGGTTTGATCTCCTTGGTCAAATAGGCTGCAGCTAGTGATAAGCTGTGGTACAACGGGCGTTGTGAGCGCGTGGCATGGAGTCAAACAGCACACGAAGTATATTTTTGTCTACCATTTTAGAGGATATGTATCTGTTGGCTGCTTTGCTCGATCTTTGTAAGTACTCTTGACCATTACGTTTCAGTCTTTGAATCTTTTTCTCCTCTGCTGTAGTTCTCAAGGTGTCACCATTAGCCTCAACACCACCTCTGGCCTACTTACGTCGTACGAGCTCTCTGAGACCATGAACGATCAATCCATCGAACATGAGTCTGAATATGACCAAGGGGAAGGTGAACTAGTTTATGGCAAATCAGAAGCACCTGAAGTTTATGCTTCAGAGTATGCAGAGGAGGAACATTATGAAGGCACCGATCCTGAACTGTCAGAAGACCAAATAGAATATGGGGAAGAGCCCGGAGAAGAAGATGAAGTGCTAGACCTTGAAATCAATGAACCTCTAGATGAATTTCCAGTGAGCTTCCTTCTATTGTATCTTCAAAGATAACATTGCTTCACGTGCATAGGGTTTTAGACTGATTTGAAATCTGTTTACCTCCCTAGGGAGGAGGGGAAATTAGACCTATTATCACTGTCTGCCAGTTTCTTTATCTAGGCTGTGACAAAGTTTGTGTTGACAGCTTGTTTGGCGCTAGGTAATGCTCCTTTGTCATGCTGGAAGGCAGTTGAAACTCATGACCTTGAGGATTGTATCCTTAAGGAAGAAAACAGCTTTGTGTGGTGGAGATACACTGCCAATTGTTAGAAGTACTTAATGCAAAAGCTTTTATCCAGGCTTTAGACAAGATCTGATAAAGTCCTTCGAAGGTGAAAAGATTATTGACCTGCTAAAGACATCTTTAAGGTGCTAATATTCCAAAGTGATTGATGTCCTGCTCGTTCATCCTTTTTGTAACTGAGAACTGTCTAAACCTGAATAAAGAGATTGGAGGTTAGTTCAGAAAATGTCACATGCATAATTTGATATAATTTAAGCAATGTATTAAAGAACATGCACTGCCCTTAATTGTTAGCTAAGTGATTTAATCTCAGTTGGAACTGGATGTATTCAGTGAGTTGTTTACTAAATAAGTTTACTGATTTTTAAAAAGTTTTTGCACTACATAGTTATATATGTTAGATTCTATATAACTGAATAAACAACTGCAGAATGTGTCAGAATATTTATATTTTTAAAAGATAAAGCTTGATGTTAATGTATATGTTTTGTAGACACGTTTCCTTCAGTGAGCAATTACTGTGGTGGTTGGTTCATTGAATTTGTAATCAAAGGATGCAACTCTACAGAAATAAATGGGACCTTTATGATGGCATTGTTGGAGTCTGGATGAAAGCTGTTTTGGTTGTGTTTTCAATAAGACTGAAATTAGTGTGACTAGTTAAAAGCCCTGATAATTACATCTTATATGATCTATCACTTATAATTGACACTTCTGATAGATACTGCTCTCTCTACCAGAAAGTATTGTAACGTGGATGTTTGCAGAGTCTCAACTCTTAGCAGGTGTTCATTTTTTTTTCCTAAAGTTTGTGTATATCTTTTTACCATCTTGTGTTCTTATTTCAGGATGAAGATTACATGCAGTCATATAATGAGCAAGCAATGGAAGAGCCAGAAGATTATCCAGCTGATGAGGAGCTAGAAGATACCCAGGCAATGACAAATGAATCAGAGGAGGTATGTTGTGAGCTTAATAGAAACTTAAAATACCAGTTGTTTCAGAATTTGAAGGTATGAAATTTATCCATTTTGCTAGGTAAGAATTGGTACAACTCTATACAACTTCACCAATGTTTAATTATTTGTGGTGATATTTTTTTCTATGAAATGAATGAGCTAGTATCCATATTTGTCAGTTAAATTTTTCTCTCTGTCTGTCTCTTTCTCTGTTTTTGTCATTTTCCCGCTTTCCCCACCTTTGGGGGAACTCTCTTTTAAGGGAGAGTTCAAAATGTCCATATTTTAACTTAGTTTTAACCTCAGAAGATTCAGAGTCTTCTCTGGGGAGAAGAATGATAGCAATCATGCCTGATGTCTGGGTTGTCATGTTAAATCCCTCATAGCTGTAACGTGACACCTTCCAAATAGATAATTTGTTGGTGTTAATACTGTAGGTGTAGTTCTCAAGTGGGCTGGAATCCCATTTTGTGAGGGAGTGTGAGCACCAAAGCTTTGATACATCAGAATGATGAAGATCAGCTAGCTATGAAAACAAATATGTATGGGAAGTTCTGTAAAGTTGATTTGTGTCCTTTGGTTAGGAAAGAGGGTGAGTTCCATCATTCCCAAGCAGAAGGCTCATTTCAAAAAACTAACAAGGATATGTTCCCTAGTTGTAACGTGAAACAGTGCTCTTATACATGTTCCTAATTTGCAACAAATTCTTGATGTGGAAGGTAAAGTGGTTTCCCCCCCGCCAGAATCTAATATCACTTTTATTCCAGTTCTTAATTAAATGGGATTGAGTAGAATACCTGCTGAGAAGCGTAGGCAGATTCTGTTCTTTGGAGCCTTAACTCATCAGGAAATTAATTCCTCAAAGACACAGCAGTGCTCTTCTATGAAGTTCCAACAAATGGGTGTGCTGTGGTACCCTTTAGTTGTAGCAAACATTATAGTAAAACATTCTTCGGTTACAGGGACACCTTGAAAGGCGCCACCTTTGCTGTCCAGGCCTTTGCTGTGCAATATACAATTCTATACCAAATATATCTAAAAGTTTCCTACTTCCTAATCATTAAATCTAGCTTTCAAACCAAACAAAAGATCTTAGAAGAAGTGCGTATTAGTCATTCACTGAATTGTAAGCGCTTTCCTTCTGGTATTTTAAAAGCAGTCTGAACAACTGGGCTATCTACAACCATAGTCTCTAGGAGATGGTGAAAGCAAGGACAGCATCTAAACTATATGTAGCTTGGCAGTATTCCCAGTTAAGGAAAAGCTACCTTAACTTTTAGAATATAAACTAGTTCAAATTCTGTAACCAACATATTTGCTAAAATTGTCTTATAATTCAGAATTAAATTCTTCTCATTCAAAAGACAGCATGAATGCAATTCCCTTTTTAATTTGACTTTCCTAGGAAAGCTCTTAGAGGAGTTGCTAATCGCATACTGTGAAAGTTTGGTCACATCTATATTCAGTTATTCTGTATTCTAGCTTTGTTCTGATGGCTTGGAGATTGCCACAAGTTTCTTGCTTCTAAAATGGTAGGATTCTTTGACTCCTAATGTAAACTTCATTTGTTTTGGATATATCCTATTTAAATTTATTTATAGGCTCTCATTTGTCTCACCCAATGAGGCCGCCAGCAGGAGAGATCTTGTTTGTAGCTTATGCATCTCTCCATATTGTGTAGTTAGGCACATGCTTCCAATTCCAAATATTGTTGGGTTTTATTCAAATAGTATGTAAGAGGTTAAATCTGATTGCCCTTGTTCATCCACACTAAATGTTATTGTTGGTGTTGCAGTGTTCCAAATACAGCCCAAATATGGAGCAGCAGTAGGTAGAAAAAAATAGTAGTATTGTCTGTTGGTTGAAATTTGCCATATTATCCATTGGTTGAAATTAAGCAGTTTCTGCATTAAACAAAACAACTTCTTACAGCATTGCGTGAAGAAATTCTCTAAACACAGAGAAAAGAGGTAGTCAGGCTAGGAGATTGCAACATGATGGGGGAAATTGCTGAAGTAAGGGAAGTGCTTGGATTGGAAGTACTTGGATTGGACCTGTTGCTTGGCTTTTGACCAAACACTCTCTGGAGGAAAAGCTGTAGTAGTGCTTCAGAATATACTTGTGTCTTCATAAGGTACAAATTAAAATCCATTAGGCAGAAATTTGAGCATCAGATAGGTGTGGTAGAACTGCCAGTTACATGGGTATGTGATGTCCTAAATACATTGAGGAATAATAACACTAATTATTTCTACTGATCCTGAGAATGAGACCTTCTAAAATTAGAATTTATGCTTTCTTGGTTGGTTTACTATCGGAGCTAATCTTCTGTGAAGTCTCCTGTTTCTTTCTTGAAAGATAGAAGGTTTGTCATTGCATTAATTTGAACTTAATTTGAACTGTCTTGGTGTAAGCTGAGAAACGAAGAAAACCTTAATCAAGAAAATACTTACGTGTACTACATACATACATACTGGCTTTTTTTTTTCTAAGTTGTTATCTGAAAGAAAACAAGTGTTTGCTGTGAGATTGTTCCAGCCGGGCTTACCTAAAACACAAATTTTTTGTTCAATTCTGAAGATTTTTTTTTTTTGTAAACCTGAAGAAAATGATGAAGAGTATGAATTGGAGCAGTTAGATTTTACGTATATCAAAAAAAAAAAAAAAAAAAAAAAAACTTGGAAACTTTCAGTTTCCATCCCTGCTTTTTATCCATTAAGTGCAGGTGCTTTTGGAATAGGTGTAATATCCTTTTTATCAGCTCTATGTTATTTCTTGATCCCCAAGGCTGCTGCCTTGATGTTAGCTGTTGGTAGAAGCCTCTGTTGCTTCTTCACTTGAATAAAATGTCTTTGTGTCTCCTTCCTAATACCTGGTGTGCAAGGGATATGTTTTAGCCTTTGCAAAACTGACTTGCCTTGCACATCTTTGCTCTCTCTTCCTAAAAGCCCTTGAATGAGAACACTTAAAAATGTTTAGGACAGGAGGTGATAGCTTTTCAGGCTGACCAGTGTTTTCTCATGCTTTTCCCGGGCTTTTTCTGTCTTTTTTCCTTCTTACAACAGCATGGGAAGGAGTGCTCTTTGGGGCTGGAGCAGACCCTGAGAGGGGAGTTCTGGTCAGTGACTAGGGTTTATAGCATAATTATTTAATGAGCATGGCAGGAAACCCTGACCTTGTGGTGGGAGTAAGATCAGTATTTTTCTTCACAATGAAAAATCAGCCAAGCTTTTCAGTAGCTTTGTGCAAGGTGTCATAACGGGAAACGTTAAGCTGCTTTTGAGGAGAGCTGGGAAGAAGCCTTGTTGGACAAGCCGAGTGACCTCAAGCAGCTGTTCAAGGGCTGTTTATGTATATGCAGTTATTCATGATCAGCAGGTATTAAGCAGAATCCTCTAACTACCATTATCTATTAATTCTCTGCCTTCACTTGTGTCCTTTTTTATCTCCTGGAGAGTGGGACCTGTGTGTGTGCTGTCATCTTGGCGAAGCAGCTCACCCTCTTAGGCTGGAGTTTGCAAAGATGATCTAAAGGAGCTTTACAACAAATATCCAACAATTTAGGGGGCAGAGTGTATGATCCTTTCCAGCTCGGATAGCCTTTCCTGCAGCTATACATAGAGAACATATAGTTGGCTGTCAGACGTGTTTGCATCTCCATCACAGCTAATATAAATGCCTCAATCATATGAATAATCAGGCCTGGACATAGTTCAGTTAGTTTGGTGCTCGAGCATTGACTTGGCCTCATGTTTGAAAAACTTCATTTTTTCCACAGCTGTTTTCTGTAGCTTTTCATTAAAACATTGCAGCGCTTTTCAGTACAATTCAGACCCCTTTAATTATGTTAGACCTGATTCTGCAGTCTGCCATATATTCATACACAGACCCTTGAATGAAGCTTTTTCCTCAAAGATAAAACTGTCTGAATTAAGGCTGTGATGAATAAAACTGGTAATCCCAACATAGCTTGGGAGGGATGTGAACCCAGGCTGTGCCTAGGGTCTGTGCAGTAAGGAAAGGGCAGCAGGCCCAGTGCAGCAAGAGAGCATCCCCTGCAAAGCAACCACTCCAGTTCCCACTTGTAAATCCCCATCCCGAGCACTGCAATAGCAGAATTGTGGGTTTTACTGTGGGTTTTCAAAATCATGGATTTGATAGGAATATTGCTACTCCTTTGGGAGTCCCTCTTTTGGAAGTAGTGTTTGTTTTTAGCCCTGGTTAAAACTTCTTCCCTTCCTAACAACCCTTGCTTGTTCCACAATGTCCAGCTGCCTTTCCTCTGAACTGTTTTGGCTTTACACAGATGTGCTAACCAGACCAGTTGTCCTCAGTTTGGATTTGAGTTTAAAAGTTGCATTTCTTTCAGACTTGAGGGATCTTTTTTTGTCTGTAATCCTGTGGTTTTTTTTTTGTTTTGTTTTGTTTTGTGTGGGAGGATTTCTTTTTTTTAAGCTTTATTGTTTGATATGGAAAAGTCTGTGCAAAGAAATAAAGATTTTTTTTAAAAAAAAGAGCTTTAAGGCTTATATTTTAAAACTTTGGCTATATCATTAGCTATACCTTGAAGCATTTGTAACAGATCTGATTGTACAATGCTTAAGCTTAAATGTATGCTTGCATTGGGTAAAATACATCTGAGATAAGGAGGAGATGTTGAATGGAAAATGACCTGGGATAACTTAGTACAGAGATCACTTTGACCAGACCAAAGCTGTCTGTTCTCATTCCTTCACTTTTAAAGGACTAACTTGAGTTTCACTTGTTACGCTGCTCCTGAAGTAGAAGTCATCGTGCAAGATCCTGTTGCTCATCTTGGTCCCAGTATTTCTTGGTTTTGGATGAAGTTGGCATCTGAGATGAAGAAATTTGCAGTCTGTAGCACCATCCTGCCATTAAATCATTGTCCTTGTGTTTGACTTAGTATCTGTCCATCTGATTGACACACTTGGCAATGCCTTTTTTCTTTTAAATTGCTGCACCAGGCTGCTTAATTAGGAGATGAAACCATTTCCTGCATGTTATATTTCGCTCATTTTTTTTTTTTCTTTCTGTCCTCCAGCAGCATAGAAGTTGTGTTATATTTAATGGCTTTGCCAGGAATTAAAATGCATGTGTAGCCTCTAAGAATAGGCTTCTAGCACGTCTTTGTGAAGCAAAAAAAAATCTAAATCTACAGTAACCAAATATTTTATGGAAAATCATACTATATTAGAAATTTTCTAATTTTCAACTCCAGCAATCAAATATAACTTGTGTAACATTCTGAACATTAATTTTATCATGCCAGTGGAGGAAAATGAAATTAATTTTTTTTGTTTAATTTGAAGGAGAGGAATCCATTTTCATTGGCGACATTGTTTCATCTAAATAAATGTTCTCTGCTATAGAGAGAACCAGAATGTAAATGAAGGCAAAGGAGCAGCATTCCAATATACACATTTAGTTTATTCAAATTTTATGTAATCGGGTTCCACATTCTCTTCATCAGCAACAGAATTAAAACGGGGAGATATTTAAGGAGGAGGAAAAGCAGAGATTGTGCATTCCTAGGGCAATATAATTGAGAAATGTGAGGTTGTCTATATTTTTTCATAACAATGACAGTTATTACCAGTCATTAATTTATTTTTAAGGATCAAGATTAGTGGAATCTTCTAATACTCAATATCCTTATACCTTAGTCAATCCTGAAATGTTGATCCATTCCCCAAAGTAGTTGCTGTTTAGATGTTGGCTTTAAGAAAAGATTCAATATCCCCTTAAACATTGCAGTGAGGTATGTTGTACTGGTAGTCGTTAGTGTCTATGTATTTAAAACATCCTTAAACCCTTAGTAATCATTGATCTTTATTTTCCAATGTATGTAGGAGAATTAACGTGTAGCGCTAGAAAAACTCGTATACAGGGACCTTAAAGCTTTGTCTTCTAAATCTTACTGTTGACGAGAAGCTAGACTTCCCAGTATTCATGTTTGCTCTGTTTTGTGTTTCAGGCAGCTATTGAATCTCTGGAGCTTCAGGAAGAAACTAAAGAAGAATCCGATGAAGAGGAAGATGATGATGAAGAGTCTGGACGACTGCGTTTCAAAACTGAGCGGAAAGAAGGAACGATAATTAGGCTATCGGATGTGACAAGAGAAAGGAGAAACATTCCAGAAACTTTGGGTGAGGTTCTGTGCCAATGGACTGTTTTGAAGAGCCATAGTAAAAGGAATGGAAAGGCTCACTCGCCAAAACTTTCTGCTCTTAAACACTTTTCTGTCAGTAGAATAGAAATCTTTTGACTTAGACTGGCCTGTACCAAAATTGCCCAATGTCATCTGTAATCTGAACTAGTATCTGGAGTTTCATCTCCTTGGATAATGTCTAAATATATAATATTTTGAAAACTGGGGCAGTATTTGTTCATTGAAACCTTTCTTCTCTTCTGCAAATGCATTTTGTGGGCATTAGAAAAGCATAGAAAACCCTCTCTTCTGGGTTCAGCTTTTTGAACATGGAGTGATCTAGGTATCTCATCCCAAACTACTCCTTTGGCTAGTGTCTAAAAGGATAAATTTTAATCTTGTCTTAGTGGCAGAGCATGTGTGTGTTTGATTTTGAGGGAAGCTGCTCTGTGTCGCTAATGCATTAAAGAGGCTGTTAGTTCCGGCAGATCTGCAGCTTTCTTATATTTGCCTTGTTTTAGTTTGTAAATAAAAATCATCTTGCCTGATGTTTTTGAGAGTTAATTTCAGGACTCCTCCTGCATCCTGGATAATCAAGTATCTAATTCAGGATTACTTTTATTTCTTTGGAGCGGACAAGCTGCACTGCAGATGACTATATTGGCCACGTTATTTATTTATTGTTCATGTTGGGTTTACAGGGGTGGTCATGCTCGCAGTGCTGCAAGCAATAGCAGCCTGTGACAAGGACTGTTAGGAGAGCAACACAGAGCATGAAAAAAAAGTGTATTAGTGAAGAAATTAAGATATTGCTGAGGCATTTAAAGTTTGCTTTCAGAAAAACATACCATTCTCCTAGTTTTGCTACTGAACTGAAATATCAAAACAAACTGTGGAGAAAACGGTCAGATCCTTTAAAGAGGCTCAGGGTATGCAAGGTATGAATTGGTAAAGAAGGCAGATTTTTAGATGCTCTTTGTTAATTGCCAGATACCGCTTGGAGAAGGAATTATTTTTTATGATATTTATAGATTTGCTAGGCTATAGGAATATGAGATCCTCATTCAGTATTACTGTAAGATTGATGCCTCTGAGCCAGAGATGCTGTCAGATTGGAAATTTAAGTGTCTGCATAGCCTGAACTTCATGGCTGGGTGCTTCTACCTGCTGTCCAGAAAATACTGCCTCTTGGACAGCAAAGAGTTTGGGAATTACATTCCCAAATGGAATTACATGGACTTACATTCTGCCTTGGTGGCCAGAAGCTCAACCTGATGAAGTTTTCCTCTTGCCTTAGAAGTCTCATGGTACCTTACTAAAGGTGCTATTTTTGAGGAATCTTCTCTGAGTTGCATATCCTAATGATACTTTATAATTTAACTACAAGAAGTTTGGGTGTTTATTGTGTATGAAAAACTGAGAGGGCTCGATGCTAGAGTAGAGGTGTTGCAGCTGTGAGGACTTGTTGGGGAGCAGCGCTGAGGTTGGGCTGATCTTTCACAATAATATTTATGTCAAGTAACTCCCATTGTGCTGCGAGGGAAAACCTTGATGCTTGATTTTGGGTTGGGAACTTTCTCATCCGTTATTCGTATTTAGCAAATAGCTCTTCTCACAATTTCGAGCCAAGTGTGTATTACAGGCTTTTTTTATAACATTGTTTTCTATAATTAGGAATTGATTCTGGTTTGAATGTGGCTGGAGAAACCCTCTGGAGGCCTCAGGTGCACAGTGATCTATGTGGGCTAGGGATTTTTCAGCTGAGAATGTGAAAAACCCACTCAGAAGGTGTTTTCAACCGTAAGACCTTATTGGTACTCATCATTTTCAGACCATAGCTTATTTATACAAAAAATACCAGTGGCTTTACAGGACAGTATCCTTTAAAAATAAGAGTGTACTGGAATAAATATATCCATGCACATAATTTTAAGGTAAATGGCTTTGCATGTGTTTTTGTGTATCTACATTTGCAATACTATTTTATGTAAAACAAGATGTTCCAGGGAAGAGAATCTGTGTGGAGCTTGGCTGTTAATACAGTAGTGATTAGAATTAGACTTAATTTTATGGGTGACTTGTGATGTAGCTCTAAGATAATAAGTAAAAAAAAGATACAAATGTGGGTGAATTTATAGAATAACTTATTTTAACTCCTTTTTGGCAAAAATGCAAACGTGCTTTTATGAAATGGTTTCTGTTCCTTTTGTTTTTCTGTGGTAATTTGTTATAAAGAGACTAAATAACTGATCTCCTGGTGGAAGGCAAAACAGCAGGAAAAATAAAAATTGGCAAAAAAGGGCCACCCACATGTAAGTGTCTGCTCATTTCTGAGATTAGAGTGAATTTTTAAACCAAATAGAGATCGTTTAAAGAAATTAAAGTTCATTGCAGAGCTACATCTCCTTACTTTAAAACCTGAACATAGTTGCGAAAACACTTAAGGAGGAATTAACATTTCAGTCGAAGTTACAAACATAATTTCTATCCTGTCACATTTTGGTGACCTTTTGTGACAGCTTGTCTCTATTGGAGGAGTGCAGTCTTTCTTGCTGATTAAAGATGTCATTTGAAACCATTTTATTACCAGGGGTAGTGAAATTAATCTTGACACTTAGAGGCACTAGAAAAATAATTGCTGATTCACTGCATTAACTGTGTGTGGGAGAGCAGCAGTGCGGGTTAGGATAAGTGGATGCTGCTAAAAATGGGGAGGATTCTCATGGCTATAGCAGAGACCTTTCCTAAACATTTCCTTCTCCAGATGATGTAACTAGTGGATTTGAAATTTAAAGGAGAGAGATATTGTAGGAAGACTGGGCAGTTGATTTCTGGAGACAGGGATTTTGTCGTCTTCGTGAAATATGTAACTCTTCATCATCAGACTCTTCACCGAGTTGGATTTGCGCATCGATTTGCTCGTTAAGGAGCAGTAAGAAGAAAAAAACCTTTATAACTATGTGCTTGGCGTAGTTATAAAGAGAGTATTTTCTTTTGGATAGTAAAGAAAAATATAGAAAGCCCCTTGCAAAATGGTGGGAATGATTATTATGTGCAGTAATACTTTTTGTTATATTCTGCTTGGATGATTTATGTTCGTTGTCATAACCAGCAGCTGAGACTTCAGGCAAAACTAGAAAATTAAAATGCATGCTCCTCTGTTGTCCTGTTGCACTGTGTGCAGAAGTGCATAGTATAATTGGGTTACAAGTACGGATGATAGAGGAAAAAAAAAAATAAAAAAAAAAGGAAAAACATTCACTGTCACATTCAATTTAGGTGGCATACCTATATGTGCATATATGTAATTCTGTGTATGTGTGCATATATTTTTCATATAGATATATATATATATTATATGGCAATTCTGGAATGTGGTTTAAGTTGCAAATCTGTGTGTTTTCCAGAATATCCAGAGTTTTAGGAGCTGAGGTGCCCGTGTCCTGGGGCAGCCTCCTGATACAGAGGCGGCCGCGCAGAACTGGGCTCGAGGCTGGGTAGGCACCGAACCCCAACCCACCCCCTCCAGCCTGGCCCAGGCAACTCCTGGCATGGGGCACCCAAATTCACAAGAAGTGGTGACATCTACCATATCACTCCCATGAGTTATTCTTAATTTTTATATGAAAAAGGAAGCAATGTTAAGTGTTCGGGCTGTTCATGGTGAATGAGTTTGTTCTACTGCCTGAGTGTTCATTTTTGCACTCTGTCTCTAAGGGTCTGAACCTGCAATTCTCTGTTTAAGCATAATTCTTAATAATATAATTCTTAATAATAATAAATTCTTAATGATAGCTGGACTTTATTGCCTTTGGTGGCAAGTCATGGGGAGGTAGGCTTGATGTGTTAATGTAGTTTTGCATTCCTATTTTTCTTAAGAAAAGAAAGGTTTTAATGTACCTGTGTGGTCATACATGCCCTGTACGTGTCTGTACGTATCTGTCTGCAGTGATACTTGTTATAGTGAATACATGAGGAATTTACTTTGGTGTATTTTTCAAAATTTTGAATTGTGTAGAATTTTATCTTTTTGGCAGAAAATCTGGATGTGTGTGTGTGTTTTGCCTATAAAGATGCAGCCTTGGAAGCCTTGAGAGCTACTGTTTGGAGCAGGAAGATAATTTATTACCTTTTGTTTAAAGGTGAAATGTGCCGAGTGTGTCACAAATCATTAGAACAGACTTCAACCTGGATGTTGTCATCCTTTCCCCAGCTCTATCCGCTTAGCTCTCTGAGACTGCCTTGGTTTGTGTGACCCCTTCTTTCCTCTTCTGTTACTTCTAGTTGATATCCTTCAAATGCAATAAAGACACTGAGACTTGGACATCATCGTGTCTTGTAGGAGGGGAGGCTCTAGTCTCAGGTTCTTTGGGAATTGCTTTCTTCCACACCATTTCTAGTCTGTTTAGTTGGAGGTAGCATCTTGCCTGGTTGAATGAGCTCCTGGTTGGTAGCCCCTTGTTGCCATGAGTGAACTCTGCTTTCCACCCCATCTTGTGCCGTGTTCAGGATTATAGTGTAGAAGATGGCAAAAAAAATTGCCTGTCTGTCCTAGTCTGGAAGAAAACTTTCCAAATGGCCTCATGCCTAGAATTGGGTTTGGTGAGGGTGTGGGAAACCCTCAGGCCCTCTACTTGCAACACAGTGATAGCTGGTCTGAAGGGAGGGGGAGCTGCTAGGCCGGCTCCCGGAGGGAATGGGAGGGAGCTAGGGGTCTTTCCCAACGAGCAGTGACTGCCCACGATGGCTCCGCACGCTCGCACGCCTGTGGAGAAACAAAGCGTGTTGAGGTGAGGACACACCTGAAGTCAGAGCTCTGCTTTCGCATTAAACCAACTTTTCTTAATCCTGGGAGCTAACAATGGGTAAAGGTGGTTGCTTAAGTGACACCTGATGCTGTTGACCTCGTTGCATTGAGGACCATTTATCTTAGTTTTCCTCGGAATCCCACCGGGTGCACACTGGGCAGCGCCCTGAGGCTTTGGGTAGGGCGACTTCTCGCCCCTTCTTGACCGCGCGAGCGGTTTCCTTGTGCAGCCTGATGGTCCTGGGCTCTGCCGAGCTCCCCAGGCAGGTGCTTGGGCAAAGGCAGCGTTTCGTAGGAATCCCTGGCTCGTGTGATTGTAAATTCGAGTTGGACAACACTTAATTCCCACGTTGGAGAGGGGAGAGAAAAGGAAAAGGCAGTAGGGAAACTATCACTACATTCAGAAATAGAGAAACATGGTAGATTCTGAGGATTTAGGCAGTCTTGGGTAGTTGGCAGGGTCGAAAATAATTTGTAATTACTATTATTATCAAAAAGCCTCTGATTTCCATAGGCTTTGGTAGTATCTGATAATGGACACACGCATGTGTGTTGTCTCTGCAGCTCGTGGGGCAGGTGGCACCTGCAGCCGAGGAGGAGCAGCTGCTGGTGTGGAAATGTGCTCTTCTCACCCTCGCGGATGCTTCAGGCAACTCTCAACCTCAAAACCTAATTGAGCTCCCTTGTAAAGGTGTTTAAAATGGTGGTTTAAGGAGCTTTGAATGTGACACTCTTAGTAAATTTTCTTAGTTTCCTGATAGCTTTAGGTGGATGCTTTAGATGGAGGGTGTATAGCTGGGCTGGGACACTGCATTAATGTCTCCAGCTGCCTGAAGAAGGTGGTGAGATACGAAGTATTTTTATTCTGCTCTTCAGATACAGCCGTTACTTGTTGTATTAGCAGTAAAACCATTCTGTCCTAAAAAGTGGGCTGTGCATGCAGGATCCTTTAGCACTAAGAACAGTATTTTTCTTATGAACACATGGCATTCTTGTGCCAAATACCGTTTATATGCATTCAAAGTATGCGTGTGTGTGTTTTCAGGCCAAGTTTTGCACAGCTAAATGCAAAGACTCTGCAGAGCCTTTCCTGGCGGTTTTGCTGGTGCTTTCCATGCGCCGCGCAGCCTCTCGGTGCCTAAGTGAGATGTTATTTAAGATGTTACAAATGTGAAAGGAGCCACAGTCTCACCCGCAGCAAACAGAAGGCGACTTTAAGCAGCAGAAATAACCTTTCTCATCGGTGTTTGTTTCCCTCGCCTGCCGCGTTCTGCCCGTTTCTCCAACGCGCACGGCGGCTGTGACTGAAATGTTAACCTGCCACCTAAAGGAGATCAAAGCGCCTGCACATGTTTGTGCTGTTCGCAGTGATGCTTCTGTAGTTCTAGCGATGTCTTTCACGGCCTTTTCTCGTGTCTCTTGAGCACGAAGCTTAAACGTTTCCCCTTTTTCTCTCTCTCTGCAGAGCTCTCCGCGGAGGCCAAAGCGGCGCTACTCGAGTTTGAGGAGAGGGAGCGGCAGCTCAAGCAGGGCCGCTACGGCTCGCGGAGAGGAGGGCGCCGCGGAGGCTCCATCATGTGCCACGGCCTGGGCGACCAGCGGCGCGACAACAGCGACCGCGGGCGCGGGAAGGAGCACCGGCCCGCCCTGCTGCCCAGCCAGCCGGCCCCAATGGTACCTCGTCAGCCTAAGTATTCCTCCTCCCGGGAAATCGGGGGGAAAGCGTGTGCCGGGTTGTGGGTCTTGATGAATGCCCTTTCCCCTTGAGAGTCGAAATCAGTCTCGGTTGTTCAGAACTTCTCAGTTGTGAAGGTTCAAAGAAATTTCAGCATAAACTTATATTTCGGGGCAAGGCGGGCTCTGCGTAACGTGGTGGTTACCCTTGCTTCTGGCCTCAACTTGAGGAATCTCAAAGTCCTTTGACTTTGTGGAAAAGTGGATTTGGATGCATACATGCATAATCAGGCGTATTACTGCTTTGCAGCAGCAAAAAATGGAGCAATAGATTGACTGCTCTGTTGAAGTTCTCTGTGTGATATGTAGGCATGTTTGTCCCCACTACTAACAGTAATTTAGTTGAAAGAAATGTGATTCTGTAGATCTTTTTTTTCGTTATCAAACTAAAATTTGTATTTCTACCATACTAATCTGAAGGCAAATACAAACAGAGGAAAGTAACCACAACTAGGTAAATCAGTTTCTGTTCTCTTAGATGAGATGCATCCCTGTTCTTTCTCCCCTGCCAAGTGCCTGGTTTGTGTCACAAACCAAAAGATACTTTTTTTTTTTTTTTTTTTTCTCTCCACCCCTCTGTAAAAAAAAATCACCCAGTAGGTGTTTGATCAAGAGGTAGCCCACTTGTAGCCCGCTTTGTATTTTTTTAGTCTTTCTTGAAGTATACTGGAGTTTGGGATTTGTGTATGTCCTTGCAGCACAAGGTCATTGATATTAAAGGGGATTTATTTCAGCAGTGGTAACTCTAGGTGCTGGTCACTAGCAGGAGTCGATGGGCTGCTCTCCTGTTGACAGCTGTGCAATAGAGCATTTCCTGCTTTTAAAACAGTGAAGGTGGAATCACACTTTTTTCCTTGCACCCTGCAATCTTTGCTGCTTTAAAATGTTGCACCAATTTCTGTCTGTGCCTTACACAGTATCTTGATGTTCACACTTGGTAGCTGCTTAGCTTTTACATGCCTGGCTGCTGAAAACAAACAGATAGGTCCTAAGTTGCTGAAAGGTTGCCTGCTTGGGACTTGGGTTGCACTACTGCTTGAAAGGAGCAGGAACGAGGGCTCAAGACTGTTTTTTTTAGCGTCCGTGAGTTCTTGAGAGAACAGTTTTAGTATCAGTGAGGTCTTTTCTGATTTCTACTAAGCTTTGGCTAGTTATGTTTGCAAAAATTAATAACAGACTTTTTGTGCTAAGAAAAATAGCTTGAAAAATATTTTTAAAGTAGCTTAATGCTGCTTTTCTTTTTTCTACAAGCAGCATGGCTAGGTGGGCTGCACTGATCCCTTCTTACAAATCTAGATTAATTAATGTTATGTTTTTTTTGTGCTACTGTTAGGGCTGTCATCTTGGAGAGGCTCTTGCATGCGCGAGGGAAGAGCTAGTGCACTCATGCTGGCGTTGAGGGCTTCAACCCCTCACGTTGAGCACAGGGGCCTTATTGCACTCGATGGCAGCCTGCAGTGACACACTGAGAGCCCTAATATGGGGCTAAGGCGACGCAGCACGAAAGCTAAAGGGCTGAACGGTCCCTCTGGTGACGTTCAGTCTGAGCGTCCTGGTTGCTGCTGCTCGCTGGTAGCAGGTTCTGTCTCTTGCTCTTTGCCCTCACGCTAAAGTCTTTAGTTGTTCCTTTGCTTCTTGTGCTTATTGCTCTTAACAGTTTCAGTGGATTTAATGATAGGAGAAAGATGTTTTTCTGTTAAAACCTGGTCCTAATAGTTTTTCAAAGGTGGCTTAGCTTTGTGCCGCTTTATTTGTCAGTATATTTGAACTGTAAAGCATATTGACTTTATTCTTTTGTCTGACTTTAGACTCATTCACAGAGGTTAATTCCACCACACCAGCAACCTGTTAGGAGTCTGTTCCAGCAGCAGCAGCAACCGCAGCAGCAGCAACAGCAACAACAACAGCAACAGCAGCAGCAGCAGCAACAGCAGCAACAGCAACAGTTACAATCTCTGCTTCCTTTACAGCATCAGCATCATTCTTCCCCTCCTCCAGGGCTACACATGCCCCCTCAGATAGAAACCCCTAGAATAATGATGACTCCACCGCCTGTGACACCCCAGCAACCGAAGAACATACACATAAACCCACATTTCAAGGGGACAGTAGTGACGCCCGTACAAGGTGAGCTTTCTGAACGCCTTCCCAGTCATTGGAGTGTGACTCATCCCTCTCTCTGCCAAGGATGCAGCAGCTTTTGTATATCACTTAATGGGCTTGTGATGCAGGCTGATATTTTTTTCCTTAAAGCAGATCTTTTGCCCCAAATGAGACATAATGTAGTTGGATTGTGACCAGCCGAAATAGCAAAGCCCTTTTCATGTTAATGTTACTTTGTTACTGTAATGTAAGACCTGCAAAAAGCAGTAGAAGGAAATTGAAAAGAGCGTACGTTAAAAATAGCAGATGCCACTTTTCAGAATTAGGTAAGCACTGCAGTTTATAATTTCCCACATCGTTTTAGACTCATCCAAGCATTCACAGAATGATCACCCTCCTGTATTAGTGTGAATACACTGAGGCACTTTCTGAACTGCGATCGCTGTGTGCGAGATACAAGCTGCCATCCTTATTTGACAAGACACATGCCTTCAATTCTCCTTTCAGCACCGCAGCTGCGACCTATTTGATACAGAACCTGAGAAGTACACACTTCTGTAACTTATTTAATGCAAGCACCCTTTGGGCTACTCTTTTTAGGACAGCTGTCAGTGGAGCTGTTAACATTACTGCTTATTTGGGAAGTGTATAATCCCTAAGAGGATAAAAAAAAGAAAGAAAAATGCCTATTTAACTCTGGTCTGTGATTTTGGTTGGGACTAGACAAGAGTGTGTTTGTATATGTTTGTCTGTGGAAATGTATACATATGTATTTACATGTGAGTGTTGCATACTTTTTCCCGACAAATCGGCAGAACTCCAAGCCACTTGCTTGATTTATTTGCCCAACAAAAGGTGGGAATTTGGCAGTCTGTTGCCAGTTGAAACAAATCTGTTCGGCTTCTCACAGATGGCTTCACAGTAGCTGTTTCCTAGAGATTATTTCACTTTTTCCTGTCTAATAAAATCAGTGCTTCCCACCAAATTATACATCAGGACAGATTATCTGGAAGCAGTCCAGAAGTACTTTTCGTCTTGGTTATAAGCCTTCTGTGCATTTCTCTAACATTTTCAAAGCAGTAGTTCTGGGTATTTGTTTTGTGAAGAAAAACAAAAATCGATTTTAGGCTTCTTTAGATTAGATTTCGGTCCCTTCCTGTTGAAGTATTAACAAGCCTCCTGCATCTAGGTGACCAAGTTTCCTCCTAATGCCAGTAATGGTTCTTGGGGGCTCATGCTTTTGCCTGATGTCAGAAGTATATTAGTGTATCTTCACCATGATATTTTATATCATTATTTTTTCTTCATCTCATCATCAAGTGGCTGCACGTTTGCCTCGATCTTGCCACATTGAGCATGCCAACGGCCTCTTCAGTGTAGTATTTTTATTTTCTTGATTTGCTGATCTTCCTTTTAACGGAGTCACTTACCTCTGCAGCGTAGGATGCCTTCAGTAAAGATTTGTAATCTGTTTTTCAGAACTTCTGCCTGTTGCGATTGATTCTGTGAATGGCCATGTGCAGAATGGAGGAGGTTGGGAGGGACCTCTCTAGATGATCTAGCGCAGTCCTGCTCACCTAGAGCAGGCTGCCTTGGGCCATGTCCAGCTGGCTTTTGCATGTGTCTCCAAGGATCTCCACCACCTCTCAGGGCGGCCTGTGCCAGTGTTAGCCACTCTCACGGTAAAACGTGTTTCTCCATAAGATGCAGGCAGAACTTGCCGTGTTTTAGTCTGCACAGGGCACCTCTGAAGAGATTCATCCCCTCTGCTTCACACCTTCCCTTCAAGTACTTACTCGTACTGATAAGATTCACTTCTCAACCTTCTCTCTCCAGGCAGAACAGGCCCAGCTCTCTTGGCCTTTCCTCATAGGGCAGATGTGCCAGGCCCCTGATCATCCTTGTAGCCCTGCACTGGACTCTCTTCAACAGCTCCACATCTCTCTTGTAGTGGGGAGCCCAGAACTGGACACAGTACTCCAGCTGTGGCCTCACCAGGGCTGAGTAGAGGGCAGGATCCTGTCCCTTGACCTACTGGCAAAGCTGCCCTGAACATGTCCCAGGAGACACTGTGGGCCACTTGGCCACAAGGGCGCGTTGCTGGCTCATGGTCACCTTGGCCACCAGGACTGCCAGGTCCTTATCTGCAGAGCTGCTTCCCAGCAGGTCACCCCCAGCCTGTACTGGTGCCTGGCCTTATTCTTCCCTACGTGCAGGTCACTGATGAATAAGTTCAACAGGATTGGACCCAAGACAGACTTCTCAGCCCCCAGCAGATCCAGAGAATTAGTTAACCTCTCTCTCTCTTTAGGTAAGAAATTTGATGTTTTGATGAGGATCAAGTGCATTGAGGAGAGCTGATCCATGTGAAATACTGTTGCACCCTCCATTTTACCGGAGGAGTTGTCAGCAAGAATGAACTACTGAATGTTTTTACTAGTGGATTTACATTGTAGCCTTAATGCAATCGTTTAAATCACTATAAAACTGGCAGCTAGTCGTTATTCGGGAACATGTATGGGAAGCTGAGTCTTTTGCAGTGGCTGTGAGTAGGAGCCTTCTCGGTCCCTTGTTCTGTAGCAGTAGAGATTCCTTACATGAAAGTACCTGCGTTTGCACATGAGAGTAGGACTTCAGCAGTGAGAAGCACAATTTTAAAATGTTCAATGATATTTGCATAATAAAATGCATCATTAGGCCAATCTCTGCATATTCAACAGCAGTCACTGCAGGTAAGTGGGAAGCAAAAATGTCAGTGTAAGGAAAACAGCTCTAAACTCCTTGACAAGGAGGAGGAGAAGAAAGCCCAAAAGACCCTAAACCCCTCAAACAGAACAAAAAAACCCTGCATTCCTACATCAGAAGGAACTCCTGCCTCTGCCTGAGGCAGAACGCGGAGTTGGCAGCTGTTTGACTTGCAGCATCATTTATTTTTGGGTTAAAGGAGGTGTGTAAGAGGTGGGAACAGACTTCATATTTTTGATGATGTCCTGCTCCATGGATGAGCCTGTTTCCGGGTGTATAAGGGGAATACAGTCAGATACGTGCAAAAGTCAGTGGGAATCTGTTGTTTGAAATGAGATACCTGGAAGCTAAAATGCCATGTCTGGAAGAGCATAGTGAGCACACTTGGGCTCTGTTAATGTTAATGAAATGCTGTCATGTTTTCATGTAGGCTGTCTGATGCTGCCTTTTTATTTATTTATTTTTCTCCTATATAATTTTAAGGCAAAATTGAGTCCACATGTATTGTCTCCATCAGGGATATTTGTTCTTACTCCAAATCCTGGAATCTTACTTTCTAAGTATTTTTTGATTTGAGTTCACTTTTTATTGAATATACTACATCAATACCTCCTAAAGTAATCTTGGACCTCCTGTAAATTGTCATCAAATTACCATTTGAATAAAGTAGCATGTTTAGGACTGCTGGGAGCCAGTTGTTTTAGCCTGAAAGTGAGTGTAAAGCTCTGCTGGACAATCCTAATACTGGCTTATTCTTTTATCTTAAAGGCAAATCTCTTCTCACGGCCACATTCTCTGTCCAGCCTTGAATCTTGGTTCAACAAAAATTTTTTCTTCAAATTTCCACTAAAGTTTTTTACATTTTTTGAGACTTCACGTATGAGTAAGAGGGACTCAGTCCATCAGAGTCTCTAAAGTGGCTGTGTGAGCCTCTGTTTGTAACTTCTTCAGATATTGGTTGTCAGCTCTTAGCCTTTTGCAGGATTGGAATCCCATGTCTTTTAAATGCTGGCCCATCATACAGTTTTCTTTTGTGTTCCTTTCTGTAAATTAGTTTTGTGTTATAAATGGTAACTTGGGACATAACATGTCCGAATTGGAATTTGATGAACTGACATGCGGTAGAACTGCAGATAAATATATTAATTCAGCCACTAATTTTAGGTATTGGGATTTTTTCCCCTTGATTTCTCTACCCTATATAACACAGATAACTATTTCAAGAATATTTTAGATGCTGTCAGAATCACTAATGAGCAGTTTCTGGCAGCTCAGTAGGTTAGCATGCCATTTACCTTTAAAAAAAACTGTTGAGCATCTTGGGAAAAATTACCTTATGCTTTTACTAAATGATCAGCATGGGAATTGCGGCTTCATTTCTTGTAGCCATAGTATTTGCAGCCCAAAGCAATGTAATGCTCCTAAATAGTGCCTAACAAATAGTGCCTGTGTGTTGTTTTTGCAACACACCATTCAAAGCTGGGCAAGATTTGATGTCAGGCAAGCGAGGGGTTATTTGCTGCTTCAGCAAGAGGGCCCCAGGATTGAAGGGAGGTTGAGTTTGAACCATCATTTTTCATGAGTATTAAATTCATTTGTCTAAATATATATAATTATATATAAAAGATATATGTACAATTATAGGCTACTGCCAGAGGCAGGGTTCCAAAATAGGCACATGTGGGTTCTGCTCAGCTGATGTTTCTTGCCATTTTTCTCAGTGCTTCTCTGCCCTGTAATACCTGAACTATTTTAGTCCTCGCTCTTTCAGGAGCATGCTGTCTATTTTTCCAGCTTGTCGTGGCTGTATGATATAGATAGATGTTTCCTGGAGACTGAGATGAGGCCGTTCAAGTAGTTTTTCCATGTAGGTGGATGGAGAGTTTGCGTGCAGCCCTTACAGGGCGCGAGGCTGCTGAGCTTGGTGTTGATTCAGGCACCAGCAAACCACAAGCACGTAACAAAAGTGCATAGAAGCCAGGGACACGAACTTTAGAAATAACCATGATTACATTAGTTCTTGTGCCTCCTTTATGAAAGAAAAAGGGATGTTTGAGAAATCTTACCAAATTGTTGGGAAGCGAGGCTCATGCCGGGGATTTGTTGGGCGCTGCTTCGCGCCTTGGCTATGTGAAAGGTAACACGTTGGACCCTGTGCAGGAAACAATTTTCCTGTTGCTTTCAAAAATACTCAAAATAAATTGGAGAAAAATACCCTAACTAAAAATTCAAGAAGACTTGCTGTTTTTGCTGTCAGTCTTTCATCTGAGACCTGCAGCTCGGTGGTTGTGCCTGAGGTGGAAAATCAGTGGAGAGCCTGGGGGGGTACCTAGGAGAACTTGAGGCTTGAAGGTGAGAGGGCTCACTCATCCTGCACCTTTTTGGTGAATATGAGATCATCATTTGAATCTCTGCCAGCTTTGCCAGAGAGAAGTCTTTGGCCGAGGCATATTTAATTAGTCTTCATGAACCAAGAGACCATCCAGTTCTGGAGGATGCAGAATTAATAGCGGAGATGGGCGAGGAGAACCCAGACTGCCCTGGTGCTTGCTGGAGGTGCTGGGAAGATTCCTGCTTTACGTGCACACTGTGCCATGTAGGGACTAAGTGTAGCTGGTTTTAATCACAGCTTCATAAGCAACTGCCTTTGGAAGTAACAGCAATGACCATCAGGTGAAACAAATGGTGTTAAAAGATGCTTCTTGTTGCAGTGCCCTTGCTGCCAGTTCCAGCCCAGCCAAGACCTGCCGTAGGACCCCAGAGATTTCCCGTGAGTAGCAGCTGTTTCTTCTTCTCTGAGATGGATAAGCATACATTTGCAAAGAAATATTAATATAGCAAATAAAAGCTCTTCTAGTGAAATATAATTTTAAGGATTTGTCAATATTTACAATACACTCTGCAGTTTGAAAATGTTTGTTAAAAGCTTAAGGTCAATGGATTTTTGAGGGGAGAATTAATTCTGTTTAACTGTAAAATTGTTGAACCAATCTCTCCAGTGGGAGAAGCAGGAATGCATCTTGTCTTAACGTGGGCTTCATTTTATTACTGGAATCTTTCTGGATAAATAGAATCCTTAGAATCCTTATTTTATTTGATATAATAAAAGGCTATTTGAAAAAATCTCTCAGCTTAAAAAGTAGTATGTATCTTTCCTAGTAGAAATCAGCAAAATTTCATATTGTCGTTACTTCAAGTGAATAAATGCCTTCATGTTTTTAATATCAGAAATGGGAATGGCATTGGTATGACCCTGCTTTCTTGTCTGTCTCTAACTTCCCAAACACGCACAACACGTAGCTGCTTCACAAGGCTATTTTCCCTTGATTTATTAGTCCCATCAGTGGGTAGAGTGCACACTTTGAGACCTTCTCAATATTTCACAAATGTATTGTCTTAACTTTTCAGTTTGTGGTTTTCAGAGTGTGAAAATAAGTAAAAAAAAAAAATATTTGTACGCTGTTACCTTAAGTCTTTTTCAAATAAAATCCTATATATTATTTTCCCCAAAGATACAAAATACATGAAAGTTCCCTTCTGTTAATGTTTGCAGTGTGGAAGGGGGAAAGTAGATGTTTGTGAACATCTGTGTGGAATCACACAATGAATTACTCGTACAGAGATCAGATGTATTGGAAAGAAGCAGATATGCGGAACCTGCTGTGACTTTTGATTGCCATGTGCATATCTGATGCTTTTTAGATGTAGTGTTTTTCTCACAAGACATCTAACTAGGGAGTTGTGATGTCTGTAATTTGTACAGTAGCTGAGTGTTTAAATTACCACCATATTTCTTCTGTGAGGTATAAAAATGTTAAAGAACAGAACTGCAGTTTTGTTAAGTAACTTAAATTATCCTCTTTACATCTTAAGCGGACGTATTTTTTACTCAAATCTACTGCAGTTTTTAGAGGAAGTGATTTTCTTAACCAGTCTTTAATATTAAGTAGAGGAGTAATTCTTTTTTATTATTTTTTAATGACAACATACATCTTTCATCTGTTTAACACTGAATTCCTTTGCCAGTAAGCATGGTTTGGGATTGAAAAGAAATTGGAAGACAAGGAATTATCTGTAAATCCGTTGTAATTGACATCTTTGAAGTGTGTTTACATCAGCGTAGAAAAATTAGAAATTAATTTAAATAGACTGTGAAATTAGATTTTAATTCTGTTCACTTTTGTTTTTGCAACTGTTGAGAAGTACCTCAAACATAGCTAAGAATTAAATCTTGCATGCAGCAGTTTTTTATATGGAATAAAACAGATTCAGTGTTTTTGGTAGGCCTCTTACTCCTCTTGCCTAAAGAAAATGTTGACTATTTGCTGCCTATATCTGTAACCAAAGAGCTGGCAAAGTGTGTGGGTTTTTTTTTTTTTTTCATATAGGGTAGGAAGAATAACTTAAAATAAGAGTATCTACTACTGGGATTTGGTTGTTCTGAGCATTTTTTTCTCCCCTGTTTGGCTAGTAACCTGCTGTATGACCCTGAGAATGTTACTTAGTCTTTCTGTGACTCAGTGATTTGTAAAATGGGTATAATATGGACTTCCCTGACGAAGGGCTTGACCGATTTTCCGTAGGTTATCAGTCATATTGGGATTAGGAATTAAGTGTCAATGGGTACATATCTCATGTTTGTTTTATTAGATGTAGTATATTTAGCTCTTGAGCTGAAGACAAATTTGCTTTCTGACTTGAAGATTTGATCTTGCAGAACTACCTTGTGCTCCGTTCCATGTCACATACTTTCATGCAGTTAAAATTCACTTGTTTATGTGTAAATATTGACTTAGAGGAGTAGAGACAACTTTGCTGACAGACTGTTTGAAGAAGATCAAAGAATTGCTGCAGATTTTGTTCATTCATCCCCTTTCTCATTACAAAGGGATCCCTGGATAAATAATATCAACTTGGCTTTGCTCTTGCTTTTAGGATCTCCCTGTCAAAGAATAGTAATCCAATAATTTTCTGGTGGTTTTATTTTTGACTGTGGAGTTAAAATAAATGCTTTTAGTCTGCTTTTGCATTTAATATTGAACGTGATGGTTTATTTTGTCTATCTCAGAGGTAGCAATGTTAAAGATGATAAAATTACTGCAAGTGTCCAGTGCTTTAACTCAAGGAAAAAATTGCTTCCGAGTTTGTATCTTATCTGGCACAGGAACTTCTTGGCATGGAGAGTCCTTGTGTGCTCCAGTCTTGGGAAGAGCTTCGATCAGAGCTACTCAATTGCAATTCATAAACCCATTGGAAACCAACTCTTATTAATTATGGCTAATGAAGTGACTTGCAGCCATGTAGTGGTTAATCCTTTCAACCTTTTGCAGAAGGAGGTAATTGAAGAGTTGAGCAAAGTTGTAATGAGCATGTGAGCATGGTGGTTTGGGCCCTAAGTTGTGAGAAACAGGTAGGATTAAATCAGCATGGTGCTGATCAGGACTGAGTCTGCTTGGAGTTGGCCTTGATTAAATGCTGCTAAAAGCCTCAAATCTCAGTTTGGGTGTTTCAGGGAGGGGCTTATTCTTGAAATACTTGTTGCTGTAACTGAGAGTAATCCACATCCTTAACCAGAGCTAATGGTCATATTGCATTTGAGTTAACCTGGCTCCATGCAAATGCCACCTGAGTGTTTCCTTTCAGCCTTTACAAGAACAGATCAGGCAGAGGTTTCTGACCGAGTCTTTGGGAGGTCTTGTTTTATGTCTTGTCTTCCCTTTGATTTAGAGACCTGTCTCCAAGTTGCTGTCTTGGTGTCACGACTGGCATTTTGCAGATAAACATCTACTTGGAGGACAGATCTGTTGGAAGGAACGTGATTGAAGACTTTATTCCTGGAGCAGTTGGTGGTGTTTCTGAATTTGTCGCACCTTTTCTGACCAAGGGATTGGCTTTTGCATATGGTTGAGGTCAGGTCCACAAGCTGCAGCCTCAGGGCCGCGGTCCCTACCTGGTGACGGCTGCTGTCTAAGCTCATTTCTCCTTCAATTGCCACATTTTAGTGAAGGGGGGTGCAAAATAAGGGGAGAGAAAAAGGAAAAATGCCCAAGATTTTTAAAACACTTCCTTTTTATCTATGCTGCTTTTAACTGACTGTTATACAGCACAGGCCAGGTCCTTTCTTAAGATGAAACTGGCAAAATGACTGTTTTTTTCCACCAGTAATTTTCTTGTGCTAAGTTGATGATCCTTTTTTAATCCCGTATGTCATTCTTCCAGCACATTCTGCCTCCTAAATGTTTATCACTTGCCTAAGGAAAAACTTCTTAAAAACTTTAATTTTTTTTTTCTTTAAAAATTATTTGCTTTTATTTAACTTAATGAACATTGCAGTCATTTTCAGGTTGCTCTGCTTTCATAGGTCCTTAGGAAGGAGCACACGAACGTGCCACAAATGCTACGTGTGTTTTGGGACAGAGCGTGACAGTATTTTGCTGTCAGAATTCCTCAGACAGGAACAGGGACAATCCCAAGCGTCCAAACTGGGGGCTGGAATGAGATGTTTGGAGGAAGTTCTGGAGAACCTCACGTTGCTAAAGGCAGCTGGGTGGGTGCCTGTCCCCCAGCTGTGATCAGCTTGAGTTGCAGAGCTCGAAACTAGGAAAGGTCTGAAGTGGTGCAAAATAAAATGGTTTTAGTGTCTGCCTGACCACTTCATGTAAAGAAAGCTTTTTTCCCTTAGTGCACAGAACTTTTCTTTCATTCAACAAGTTTGTGCACAGTGTATCTTTCAAATAACTGTTAAATTCAAATCTAAAAAATTAATTTGCCATATTCTTTATTTATTTAGTATTCAGTAAATAAGATTTTAATAGAGCAAATTGTCTTCAAGAGCTTGCAACTATTTGATGCCGTGTGTCTCTTCTGTTCCTAAGGGTTTTTGGTGATTTCAGTCTGGAACTTGCCTCTCCCATTTCCTTTCAAAATGATCTTTCTTCATGAGAATACTTGAATTGTTCTTAAATTGTTACCCGTGTCCCTTAGTAAATATTTTGTATTCTTTTTCAGTGTATTTTCCATTTGATCTCTAGGCTATTTTGTTAAACTGAGCTTGGGCAAGGGTTTTGGTGCATTTTGATTCTAGTTTTGAACCGTTTCTGAAACTTAAATTCTGAGCTTCCAGATATTATCAGAGCTGATCTGAAGTGTTTTAAACACCTTGTGTACATTAGCATCCCTGAGAGGTTTCTAAATAGCTGCCCAGTCGTTGCTGTGGGTTTTGCAGTGAGCAGCAGCCGTGAGCTGTTAACCCCCCTTCCTATAACCTCGCCTTGATTTGCCACTTTCTTGAAAAAGATCCCAGACAAACACTGTATTGGTACTATATAAATTATAAAATGCATGTTGGAAAGCTGCTTGCTTTTTTTTTTTTTTTTTCCTCCCTTTTTTTTTCACCCTTTTTCTCTCCAGTGAGGGCTTTGGGCTAACTTGGCTCAGCTTAAGACCAGGTTTTAGCAGATTGAGCAGCTTGGATTTTGCAGTGTGCCCGTGGCTGTATCTCTGCATAAACACCCCTTGCAGCATGTGGAAACACAAAATTGCAGTGTTTTGGAGAACAAACTCCTTGAAAAAGGGTTTGTTTTTTATTATGGAAGAAAAAAAGGAGTTGTGAACATTTTTCATCATTTCAAATTCAGCCATGAGTTGCTCGATGTAAAGAGGGGTTTTAGCAGCTGCTGCTCAGATCTTGGCACTTACTCTGCACTGCTCACAGTAAGGCCAATTTTAGCAGTCCTGTAGCTGCATATGCTCATTTTAAACTATTCTTTGGTAAGTAACCATCACTATTAGGTGTTTGCAGCAGTATGTGTATAGGAGACAAACTGTTAGGTTAAATGAAAAGCTGCTCATGAAAATGATTCTCCTGCTTCCTCACAATTATTCTGCTTTAGTTATGGCTTTACTATAATGAATAACAGTAAATGACATTTTCGCTCTATTACTGTGTAGCAGCAGCAGATCACAGGTAGTGTAGAAAGCATTTTGTTTTCATTTAACAGGCTACGTGGTATCAGGTGTTGCTGATTGGCATTTCTTGGATAGTGCCTTATACAGCATTTCATGCAAATCATGTTCGAATGAGGCTGCTGCATCAAATTACATTTCTCTCAGATTGTAGTCCTTGCAGATGTGGGCGCGAGCTTGCTCGGCGGCCAGCAGAAAGCTCTGCTTCCAAACACTGTTTTCACAACTCGTCTGCAAAGCTCTATAATTACAGCACTTAAGGTAGTGAAGGAATGACGGGCCCTTTCTCTTAGCAGATCTATAAGTAGTAGTGAGCAGATGCAGCATGAGATCCCTCCAGCTGTCAAACATTGTCAGGCTGGCATAGAGGGAATGCAGTTTAAAATGCAGGTGACATAATACCCAACATCCTCCGTTTGCTAGTGGGCTTCTGATTAATCACGATTACCATACATTATCATACCATCAAATTTAATCATATCAATGAATTCCCATCTGCAAGAGGAGCAGAGGCAGCAGCTAAACATGATGGTAACAGCTATTAACGAAGAGAGAAATAGATGGTTGCTAAATGCAGTAACCCTTTAACTTGTCATGCTAGCTCCTCTTTGCATGGGCTTCATAGATACTAGAATCAAACAGAAAAAAAATGTGTGCTTGTGTTTTATAGTTTTTTGTCACTTTATGTTCAGTAATTTCTGTTTAGTCCTGCCAAGGAAACTGGGGTTGCAGATTTTTGTGGGGGTTTTTTTTGTCTTTTTTTTCCCCCTGTGTTAATGACATCAGACTTTCTCAGTTCAGTCTCACCTTTATTACCTGCTAATTGATTTTGATATATTTGGACAAATGTAGTTAAAACTTTTTTTTAAAGCCTGATGAGCAAAGCATAAAATTTCATTGAGACTTGAAGGAAAAGGTATTAAACATGTAGCTATAAAGCTGTTAATTAGACAGCATTAAGAGAGACTTTTAGCAAAAACCAGGACTCCTAAAGAAATCCATTAAAATATTATACACTTGACTTTTTTACTCCAATACAGTAAGGCTAAACTAGCGCTTAAATACTGATTACAGAACAGAAATATTTGTTTTAACATTATAGAGTTGTAGGTGAAAGTATAATTGTCTTAAGTGATTTTAGCTGAGCTGAAAAATATCCTTTAAAAGACAATTCATTCCATTTGTACCATGACAGTGAAAAATAAACTATCTGTCCACTAATATTTGTTAGTCTTCTGCACCCTCAGTTCTTGCTATTTAACTTTTAATGTAGAGGGGAAAAATATCTCCTTCATTATAGGGTACTAGAGTTTAGAGTAAACTGAGCCAATTTAGAGAAATTCTGTAGCTTGATTGTAGAATATCCCGCCAAAAAGGAGAGTTCTGGCCTTTCCACTGAGCACATGAGCAGGCGCTACCAGCGCATGGGGAGCCCTGGGGGTGTAACGTGCTCACAAGGTCACGCAGAGCCAGCAAGGTCAGGGATACGTAGAACATCTGCAAAGTGAAATTTCCTTTCAGAATTGTAAATTAGGAATTATGTAATGTAACTCCAAAATAGGTCTGAAATAGCATTTTCCAATACAGATCAAAGTCCAGGTTACCAGCAGTTTTAATCTTCAGTCTTCTATAAAGTTTTTTTACGGCATTCTAGGCTTTTCTAATCGAAGGGAACAGCATCAGTCCCAAGTCACATGTATTTATTTTGGAAGTTTTCAGATTATTTTTAAAACATTATAACTGTGCTATCAAGCTTGGAGTGTAATACAGAGATCATGAATTTGATATTCATGCCCCAGGTTAGTTTTGGCCTCTCCAGGTTCTGTTTCTAATAGTCAGTGACTTGCAGGTTCACCAAGATGCACTAGGTCAATAGACATTGTAAAAGGCTGCCATGCAATAGTCTCAAGTCTAAGGATACAGCTTTCACAGGGGTTTTATCCCAATAGTTGTGCAAGCAGATGGTGTCTCGACTCTTCCATACTTTTGTTTGGGACGCACATTATTTATACATTCCTAATTAAACCAGCATTTTTCAGCACAAACGTATTCTGAAAGATTTTATTGTCTTTCAGATGATGAGGAAAATCTCTTGAGAGACAGCTCATGTTTCTGGCACTCTGTCTGTTATGCCAGTTCCCCAATTTCTGTTCCATGGTCTTTCTATATTGTATTTAACCTTAGAAAGTGAGAGAAGCTACCGGAGGGGAACAGTCACTCTCGTCTATGCCAAGTCCCCAAAAACTACACCAGAGCCCCAGTGAGGTGGTTTGAAGCAGCTCTTCATATAGCTGTTTCATGAAGCTCTTTCAACCCGCTCTCCCAAATGGAGTCTGCCTGTAATGCTAGGATCTGTACTGTCCGCTCACCTGGACCATCAGCTGCTCTCTTTGCATCTTTATCTGCGGAAACTGCATCCCAGGAGCTTTGAAAAGACACAGCTGGGTGGCTTGTGTTCAGTGTCTTGAGTTTTATGGCAGTGACGATTTCCTGCTTGAAACTCTTAATTTTTGGTCTTTTTTGGAGAAATGTATTTGAAGAGTGAAGTTTCATATAGGGGCTACTTAAAATCCTAGTTCTGTCAGGAAAATCATGTTTTCTTTGATGAAACGTGTACATCATAGGGAGATGGCTGGGTCACTGAGACATCATGCTTAAGGAAATATCAAACTGTGTTACATTATAAAGCGATCTTTTTCTCTATGCTGCAGGCAGTAAATGAGAGCTCTATGAAACTTGTGTGAGATGAACTTTGGCTTGTACAACGGGTTATATACATTTCTGCATAAAATTTTTGAACCATACTCCCACAGGGTTCTCGCACAAGAGGATGACAAGTCAGATCTTTGCTCTGGAAAGTGGGCATTTTAGGAGAGCTTTTCAAAAAGTCTAGTAGCTGCTGAAATAAGAGGATTAACATCTTGTGACAGATGGCTATAGTTTTAATTGTCATAGGTTACAGTGGTTATTATTCTTTGCATTTAAACCATATAAGAAGAATTAACTGAGTGGCCCTGCTTAACTGTCAATGGGGTTCTCCTAGCTCTTTGCATTTTAAGTGAGATTAATAAATGAAAACATGTTGTAGAGGCAGGGTGTAATTTATTGAAAGATTCATGAAGTTTCAATGACATTGTTAAGGTATTTAATTAGTCTCATAGAAGAAAAAAAAAAAAAAGTAGTGACCCTTTTAGAGAAGCTGATAAGTCATATAATAGCCGTTAGATCCTCTTTATTCCTTGCTTTATAAGATTAACTTTGTGCTAAGCAATTTATGCTAAGTTTTCCCCTTTATTGGTAACCAAAGTTATCTGTGCTTCATGAATAGATTATTAGAGATAACATCATGTAATTAACAAGAGATGCAGAAAAGTAAAAGTACAATTTGTGTAAGAATTGTACGAGAGAATGTTAATTTCTTAACTAGGAAGGATATTTAAAGGGATAAAAGGAAGGCAAAATAGTGCAGTTCTTTGAAAGGATTAAAGTAACCTTATCTCGTGTTCTTTCAGAAGGTGGGATTGCCTTGAGTGTGTGAAAGTCATGTTCAATGAGCTATTCACAACTACTCATGAATTGTAGACACAAGTTTGCCTTGCCTATGTGTATTTTTTTATTTTCCGAAGTGATTGATAACATGTAAGTTAGGCCTTATTGAATAATGAAAGTTAGTAAAAAGGGAAATTGTATAACCTGCAGGCGTGTGAAACTGTATTAACTATGTCAATCTGAGGTGCTATAAGTGATAGTAGGTAGAAGAAAAGGAGAGGATGGATTATTTTTCCTTTTTGTCAGAGTACACTTTGCAAAATTAAAGATTTGAGACAATAAAATACCTGTCAGCAGCACTTCAGGGTGCAGATATCTTGGGCTTTTAAGGACTTCTAAAATGTCCATGATTGCGGTCTCTGGAAATCCACGCACAGCCCCATTTTCGATGCAGTTTCTTTCCCAACCTAAGTTCTTGCATTTAAAAAGATGAAACAGATTTTGAATGTTTCAAAGTAAAATTATGCTGGGATAATATATTTAAATATTTTAAATATAGCTAAAAGTGCCATTTGGGGATTTTCCTTCCTTGCTATTTGATGTACTTGAGTTAAATAATCAATGGGATAACAGGGAGAGGGAGGGGACACTTCCAAAACGTTGCTGTCTGTTCTTTACCATATCAATCCCATATGAAAGTCTGTCAGCTGAATCCCTGGAAACATCTGCATTAACCTGATCCATGCATGTAACATCTCACTGCAAAATTGCAGCACTATTTTTGTCCTTTTCTCCAACATTACAACTGGCTCCAGTCTTGGGTGAAACTTTAGAACTTGCCTAATTACATAAACTTGGCAAGAGTCCCCCATTAATTTAGCTGAAATCTGTTAATTTGAATAAATATATTTTGAAGTCCCTGTGTTTTGGTAAGTATTACCAGGTTTCCTACAAGGAGCAGTAATGGCAAAGTGATAGTTAAAATTATTTTTTGTTAGGAGTCCTAGTTGATGTGTTTACTGAATAGTTGGTTGTAATTTGAAGCTGTCCGGATAGCAAAACCATGAAAAATGGAAGTAACTACTGTGCATACAGAGATTTTTATGGAGCTGTGTTATAGTATGCTTATTCTATCAAAAACAGACCATTACGAAAACTGGCTTTTGCACCTGCTCTTCATTAATTTTTGAAGGTAAATAGCTGTGCATAGCCTTTCCTACAAAATATCAAAATGCAGTTGGGTGTTACTAGCAGCAAGTTCTTGCTGGAGGAAGTGTGTGATGTTTATCATAAAAACAATAAAAAAAAAACTTAAATTTAATCTTTTTGACAAATTTAGAGTCTATTTTTAATTAGAAATTGAAGCTGTGATATTACCATATCTCCAGAAATTGAAAATATATAGATATAATGGTGTTTCAGGCCATAAGCAAGTGCCTTATAACTTAAATTCACCAAATATTGCATGTTTCCCAGGAAGCTAAGTTCATTTAAGTCTGGAAGTAATAGCTGTGGTTGACATTTATAGAATTAAGTTTTATATGTAGTATTTGGAATCAGCCCATCACAAAAATTCCTGTCAGAATCTGTCTTGAAATTAAATTTAAAAGAAAGCCATTGGCAGTGTAAAATTTGAGAGTACAAGCCTTTTCCTACCCATATTACTGTAGTACAGAGATGGCATTTTATTTCACGTTTTGTTCAGAAGCAAAACTGTGTTTAAAAAAAAAATGGAGGTCAGTCTTTCACTAGTGTTAGAAGGAAAAGAATCAAACTCATGATTTCTTCTTTAGAAGCAAATATTTGTAATTCATTTTTCTGCAAATGACAGCTGTCTCTGCAATTGACTTTGCATGATTGTCCTTTAGTTATCAGCCAAGAAATGTGATTATTCATAATATTTTATTAGTTCTTCAGAATGCCATATTCATAAAGTTAAATTCTGTAAGTGACAAAACATAAGTGGATGGTTCTTAATGGCATCTAATTGCGTGTGCAGTGTGCTGTTTTACTGGGGTGTGATTTATATCAACAATATTTCCTGTAGTTTTTCCGCTTTTGATACTTTTGGATTAAAAGGGAATAAGAAGTTTAATTGTGCACAGAATAGCTGCCCTGGTAGGGAAGGGACTTTGCTTTAGTTACCAGAGCTGACACTGCAGCGTTAGTGAATCCCAACAGTGAGTAACAGCTCATGATCTTGTAGCATTTTCATGTTGTTTTACTGCAAAGTAGGGTTGGCTTCAAGACTGGAAAATCTTTGCAAGCTCTAAAAACTTGGTAGCTTCAAAAGTTAACTAGAATCTCAGAAGACGTTAACCAAAAACCAGAACTCATAATTGTGGAAGGAGTAGATGAAGGGAGAGGAGGATAGGAAGAGCGACAGACTTGAAATTCTTCCTTGTTTTGTTGGACCATCGTGGAGTTATTTTTCACTCAAACTTGTGCTGTAGGGCGTGCTTACATGTGTGACATATTATACCAACAAAACAAGAGTGGAAAACTATTTTCTTAATGCATCTCATGGAGAATTTATTTTTGGAATTTTAATGCTTTTTAAAGCATTTTGAGTGCAGCTTTGGGGATGAAAGAAGAAAAAATAAAGTATCAAAAAATAGTCACCTTTATACCCAAAGAAATGCAAAGTTAAGTATCTGACACTATAGTTTACAAAATCTGTCTGGTTTCAGGTGTACTGTTTGCAATTGTATACTTTTATTGTAAGAATAATAACTAGTTTGCATTTTAAAAAATACTTTCCAAGTGCATAATTTTTATTTTTGCCCAAAATATGTTAGGTAGTTGAGAGGATGGTAAAAATTACATCTTAAATTAAGCCAGATGGCCACCTTTGGTACTTAAGGGAGCTCCAAATCAATATTGCTGTTTTTTTTTTTTTTTTTTCTCTCCTCCATACAGTGAAGTACCTTGCTGGTTGTAAACTATTATCTCATTTTTAGTGAGAGTGACGTTTCTTAGATCTAAACGAACTGCACATTACTCAGTTATAAATTGTACCAAAGCTGCTTCCGTAAGGGCGTAAAGCTCCCTTGTGGTGGGCAGCGTGGGGCTGCTCTCGGCGTGTGTGATGCGCCAGACTGCTGTGGTCTGAGCCAGGATGGGCGGTGCTGCTCATCTGCCTCTCTTCAAATTCTTCTGGTTGGAATTTTCCAAATGTTTTTCTTCTAAGGCTGAAGCTGTGGGGGAAAAAATATTCTTTTGCCCCAAGTGAGTTACTTAGTTGTGTTTTGCATGTTCTATAGCTATCATTTTTTCAAGGAAAATAAAGCCTAAGTTAGGCTATGCTGAGGAGGTTTCAGTACGTGAGACCTCAGACTGGAACTCAGCAGGACTTCGTGTGCATTTGCAGTTCTGGGCTGCGTTGGGAAGAGGTAGATCCTGGGCATAATAATGAGGAGAAGGGATGGCAGGAGCGAGGGGGAAGCTCTTATGAGGAATAGTGTCTTTATAAAAACAAAAATGTGAAGGAGGGGGGAGCTCCTTTTCTGCTGGCAAGAAAGAGGAGTTTGTCTTCACTAACCGCTAAGAGGAAATTGCCTGCACAATCAAGAGAGGCTGGATCTGCATTAGAACTTGATTGTGGGTAAAAAAAAAAAAGTGGAGATTAGAGACTCTTCTACATTTGCCTTCTCTCACCAGAGCTGAGGCATGAGGCAGGGGAGAGTTTGTGCCCGGTGGCCCCAAGACAAGACGGCCGGTTGGGTGTTGGGAAGCTGGTCCCGTGCAGGGGCTAAGGAGCAGCGGGCAGCGCAGAAGGGGCAGGGTGAGAGGATGCACCCGCAAGCAAGCAGGGCCAAGACAGAGCTGAGACGTAGCTGGGCAAGGGACAGATATTAAGGGAGATGCTTCGAAGTGGGCTGCCGTTTTGGAGAATGGGAGTGGAGACGCTTGATACCCTGTGAACTAGACCTGTGTGTAACTGGAGTTTAGGAGTGAGAGGTGGGTGAGCATCTGTGGCTCGGACCGGGGCAGGACGTGTTGAGCTTAGCAAGAAGCAGACAGAGGGGATCGTGGTCCCTGTAATGCCGTTTGGCGTTGAAGGCATGTACGTTGGCGGGTATCTTGTGGCTAGAGATAGGAGTTCATTTCAAAGCGAAGCACTCGGAAAGCAGGAAGCCCCAGGCTGCCCCTCCGGGCCCCCTTCTGCCCGCAAGATGTGCTCAGGTGCCTAAGGCCGCACATGAGGTGCGAAATAAAAACCTGTCCTGTGTGAAAGCTGCCCTACTGAATGGGTTTCTCTCCCTGCCTCCGTTCCATTTTACACTGAAAAAGTTAACAACTAACAAGCTAAGTACTGGTTGTGTGAAAGCGCCCTGGGCACGCGGGGGCACCATGGGCGCCGCGCCGCCGCCAGGCCCGTCCTGCTCCACGCGGGAGAAGGATGCCGAGCTCGGCTGGGCCGCGGTGGATTTTTAATGGGACAAGTAAATGTCACTTTCCTCCATCCCAAACGTCTCCCTCTCCCTCCAGCTGCTGTCGCTTCTCTGAGGAGGCCGGAATATTTTGTGCTGCGGGGTGGTCGCCTGCAGAAGTGCAGCAGATCTGCCTGTAAATAGTATGTACGTAATGAGGACTGTCAGGTTCGACTGTAAAATGATGTTTTTCCACTAAATAGCCATGGGAGATGGGACAGCTGAGGACACTGGTGATGGAATATAGATCCCTGAATGTCTAGGAGTGATAAAGTGTTCACACTTGATGACTCTGTAGTGGCATAAAATAAGTAGTCTTAGTCGTGTTTTGAAAACAGAGGTGTTAGTATCTCACTGTCTCCATTTAGGCAATTTCAGGGGGGCCAGGGAGGTGTTAATAGATGTAGATCCTGAGTGACTCTCTTGCCTTTAGTCCTTGCGAGTCACGGCTGGAGCTGCTGATAGAGGATGCGGAGCAGCTTTGGCTTTCACTGCTTGGTGGCAAACAGGAGACTTCAGTTTCCAGGACAAATACCCACTGCTGCTGCTTGAGGAAGTTCTTTTGCTAAAATGCTAATGTTTTTGCATTAGAAGTATTTGTGGATCCTAATATATGATACGTGGATATTGGAGGTCTCCCTGACACGGAAATACAGTGTAAGCTTCAGTGCTGGTGGTGTTAATGATTTCATTTTAAGAGGATTTTGGTTTTTCATTTTAGGATATTTTCCGTTCTTGACTTCATTTTTGTTGTTTCCTACTTTATTTATCTCCTATGCCCAAGTTCAGCGCATTTAATTTGGTTAACCCTGTATTGCAACGTGGGGCAGGCTCCTGTCAGGAAGCCCCATGCCTGTGAACACGCACCACCCCGACTCATTCCACTTCCTAATTCTGTCAGGCTGCTTCAGGATTTTACTAAATGTCTGAAACATGGCTAAATGATTGGATGTTGTCATTAAGTGGCCATAACTTACTGCTGAAATTCAGTTGCGAGGGACACCTGCACTGAGGTTGTAAACCAGGATGTGCTGCCTTGCTGCGTGTACGTGCTCCTGCTTAGGGCAGCTCAATAAATAAATGGTAAGGCACCGTTAACTCAGTTGTTTGATCCTTTGCCAGTGGCCATGTTTCAGTAGAGCAAGGAGTGTTTCTTCTTAAATCTGCTTTGAAAAGCTTGTTTTTAGCAAGAGCATGTTCTACGCAGCTGGTGAATATCAGATGTAGACAGAACGGGTGCCGCCGCGGCTTTCAAAATTCATGTAAGGTAGAAAACAAGATGTTCTTAGGTTGTGTTGATCGCTTGTTTGATTTACTTGCACATAATAGGGGAATGCTGTGAACATGATGATTTGCGAGGCACAGTTCCTTTCAGTTAGCACAGAGTACTAAAGTATTTTGTCAGCTTTTGATATAAAAATGGTAATTGCATAAATTACTGAATAAAGCATGTCTTCTGCACACTTCCGCTTTTGAATTAAGATACTGCTCTCCTGCAGTATGTAAAGGGACACTATTTTTTTTTTTTAACTGCAGGGAGGAAGATGATTTTGTAACCCTTTTGTAATTCTTAAGATGCTTAAGTTGTGAATTGACAGAAGTGCTCTCCTATTATTATCTTGAAAGATTTTTTTTTAAATTTTCTGGATGCTGTTTTTTTTTTTTTTTTTTTTCTTCCCTTTTAGGTAAAGCTGCTACATTTCTGTAGCTTAGGTTATACTAAGTAGATGGTAAAGAATAGCCCAGTTTAAGAAGATAAATGTCAGGAATGCTTTCTAAAGTAGACATTTAGATTTTTTTTTTTTTTTTTTTCTGGATTAATGGAAAAGAAGGTCAATAATTGCATGGATTTCAGTAAGCCTGGGAAGAAATGGCATTCCTGTGGTGCTAGTGATTATTAAAACGTTGAGGATTCATTTCAAGATGCTAAGCTCGGTATTTAATATCTCTTCCAGTGTGAAAGAAGAGCTTGGTAAGGACTGCCAATTTGTAGAGATTTTTAGGAGGTAACTCCTAAATCAATCTTGCTTTTCAGGAAAAAACAAAGTAGATTCCTGGTGGTCTCAGTGTCGGTTTTGTCCTGTCAGCAGGGCCCGCCGGATTTCCAGCAGCATCCGCCGGGACCCGTCCCCAGCAGCTTCTCGCCGGCGCCGCGGCTGCCCATGCAGGAGCAGTGGCGGGGCCCCCCGCCGCCGCTGCCACCGCCACCGCCGCCCCCGCAGGACCGGGAGCCCTTCTTCCTGGGAGGTAGGGGCTCAGGGGCCCTCGCGCTCCAGCAGACCTGCTCTCCGGCCGGTGGCTGTGCCGCGCGGCCAGCGGTGTAGAGCATCGCCGAGAGGGCGAGGTACTCGAAAGAGCGTTAGAGGGTGCGATATGGAGCCCAAGGTGGGAAGAACCATACAGTGTAGGAAGCAAACTAGTGTGTGCATATGTATGCAAATATGCATATATAAAATATGTTAAAAGCTGCTGAACGTGCAACCAGCACGTGCTGCGAAAGTTTTATGAGTCCTTGTAGGTCTTAAACTCTAATCCCCGTAATCTTTCCTTACTGTCATTAGAGCAGAATTCCTAAGCTCTTCCCAGTTCCTAGTTAAGGGCAGTGCTGTGGAAGCAGCAGGGACGTGACCCCAAGGGTAACTCTAAACACTCCTTGGGTGATTTGTTTTTCCCGCTCCAAATGCCAGTTGGCCTGTGTGAAACGAGGGGACGCCGCGTGTTTTGCAACGCGCTGACACCGTCTCCGCTTCCTCCGCAGATCCCCGCTTCCCCGGGCACCCCCTGTTCGAGCAGCGGAGCCCCCCGCCGCCGCCGCCACCGCCGCTCCTCAACAGCGCCCACCCTGCGCCCACGCAGAGCCCCATGCCCTTCGCTCAGCCCGGCCCGGCCTTCACCCAGCAAGGACAGCAGCCCGTGTTCCCGCGGGAGAGGCCGGTGCGGCCCAACCTGCAGCCGCAGGGCCCCGTGGGGATCCTGCACTTCAACCAGCCGGGCTCGGCCGCCCCGCGCCCCTTCATGCCACCGCGGCAGCAGTTCCTGCAGGCGCCCGCACAGCCCTTCCTGGCCGCGCACACGCAGCCCAACATGCAGGTATGGCCGGGACGGGGAAGCGGGGCCGGGAAGCGGCTGTGGCAGGACTGGGACGCCCTCTGCCGGGGTCTCGGGGCAGGGGTCCCCGTGGCGCTGCCTGGGGCCGGGGGCAGAGCAGGAAGGGGGCCAGGGGAGCCCCTCGCCCATCTTTTTTGTGGGGGGTCTTTTTGTGCCTGAGTTGACACAGAACCGCCTTGTGCAGCCAGGCTGCTTGGTGCAGCCTGTTCCGTAGCTGCTGCAAGATACCTTGAGGCTGGGGGAGGCTGGGTGCTGCTTTTCCAAGCTGATTGCTCCATCCCTAACGCTGACCAACCTTTCCCTCCTGGTGCAGGGCCCCTTGCACCCTCCGCTGCAGCCACAGCCCCAGCAGCACCAGCAGCAGCAGCACCACCACCAACAGCAGCAGCACCACCACCAGCAGCAGCAGCAGCACCACCACCACCTGCAGGGCCCCCCGCAGCCCCTGATGCCCATGAACCAGCCCCAGTTCCGTCCCCACATGCCGGCCGCCCAGCAGCAGCCCAACAACAACCGCATGCAGTGCCAGCAGCGGCAGGGGCCCATGAAGCCCAGGCACGTAAGTACCACCGGCCTCCATGTCCCCTCTCGTGCCGCTGTAATGGGCACCTCAGCACAGGGTCCCAAAACCACGAGCGAGTTTGCTCTGCTGCAGCATGTTCTGCTGCTCAGCAGGCTGGTGTGAGGCGGCAGTCCCCGTGGAGCAGCGTGCGTAGCTGCTCCATACGACTGCAAATCAGAACCACCAGCCTGATTAGGAAAATAAATCGCTTAGTGAAAGGCACATCTGAGAAAAATGTAAACAGGGAGATTAGGTTTTGCTAAAAATAAAATTCTTGTTAGAATGTTCTCATTTCTTTAACTTTTTCTTCTTACCTGATAAATACGGTTGCTCTCTTAAGCTTTTTTCTGGGCCAAACTTAGAAGCCTAACTTAATCATAAAAAATCTAAAAGGGGCAACACTTTAATCTTGCTCGTGGTGGAAGTGTTTGCACTTTTTCTCTCTGCTTTTCAGAACACACCCTCCCAGAATATTGTCAAGCGTTCAAATCAGCAGCTACAAACAACTGCTCCAAGGAACAGCAACCTGCGTGAGTTGCCCATAGCACCGTCACACGCCATGGAAGTGAGCAACAACAGGCGAACTTCTACTCCAGCTGCTCAGGTCAAGCCCATCACCAGCACCATGTCTTCCAGCAAGGCTGTAGCTGGTGTTGGAAACTCGCAGGGAAGGCCTGAGATGAAGGCTAAAGCAATCACACCAGGGGGCCAAGCAAAGTCAGAAGTAAAATCTGAACCAGAGGTAAAGTGTGTTGGTTGGTTGGTTGGTTTTTTGATGCCACCAGAGGTGCCTCTGTTGAGTCGCATATTCCTGTTTAACATGAGGGCAACAACAGTCAACACTGATCATTACGACAGCAACAAGAAGTGTGGAAGGTTGGGAGAGCTGGGCAAAGTCTGTTTTGCAAAAGGAGTGGTTCTTTCTCCTGTGACAAGGCAGAGGGTTGAGGAAGGGTCATCAGCCAGCCTCTGAAATAGCCTCTGTGCCCATTTTTACCTTGCAGCCTTTCTGAACAGCCTTTTTTTTTTTTTTTTTTTTTTTCAGCTTAGCATTTCCTCTCAAATCAGAAAACCTGTTCTCTTCCATTTCCTCTGAAAAAAAGCACCTTCAGAGAGGTGTTTTCCTAATGCTGCTTCCTTCACACAGTCCAGTCATCTCTAGGATCTTGGAGCACTATTGTAAGAAGTTGCTTCTTCACTGTGTAGGGAGCTGCTTCTTGTAGAAGGAAATGCGTCCTTTACACAGCGTTTTGGACTGATCCCTAATCTAGGGAAAAAAAGAAATACTCTTTAAGTTTTCCATTTCAGAAGAGAAGTTGTCATTTTGTTTGTCAGTAATCTGCACAATAAAAGAAAGCGATGCCTGGGTCAGCAGGTGGCTGCTTCCTAGGCAGGTGCTCTTGGACGCTAGAGAAAAGACTCCATGGGTGCTTTTAATGTGAGTGCAGGGGGCCAGGATTGCACTGGTGGAGCTGTTAATACTGTACAAGAAGCATGATGGTTATCAAACAAATCCCATACAGTTTCTGCATGTCAGGTTATTCTGAGCAGAGCTCTGAGACTTTATAGTTCAGCTGACCATGAATCTTGCCTCAAGGACCAGATTTCTTTTGACAACTGTTGGAAGCTTTGGTTGTGATAATACTTGCTTCCCTTTGAGCTGCTGGTTATTAGCTTCACATCCTGTTCTTGAATTCGTTATGACCATCCCTAATTTCCACAAATGAGGCACAAAAGAAATCCATAGCTAGCAGTGTTTGACCTGTGCATGCACTTCCCCTGTGCACAGGGGAAAAAAAACCCCTCTTATTTCAGATTTATATTTTTTTCTTTCCAAAAATGACTTAAGTAATCCCTTTTTCCTCAGTTCAGTCTCTCAGAATAGTCTAAAGTCATAGAAAATGCCATACCTCATAGGGAAGTCTCTGTCTTTTAGGCCATTAGTATGCGTAACTTTTGTAACCCTATGCAAAGCAGATAGAGGCCTCAGTGTCTAAAAAATTTTATAGTTCTTTCATATTTTAGTCATATGAAATGTAAGACATTAGTCCTGAAATATCTCTGCCAGCGTTTAGAAAAGTGAACAATTTTTTTTATTCTTAATCAAATTAATTTAAAAAAAATACAAAAACAGGCTGTCCATTTTTATGCTCTCCATTTTAAGTTGTAAACATATCTTAACCTATCATATCCTAACCAACCTTAAATTAACCAATGACATTCATGTGAAGCCTTAGTTTTACAAAATTAAGCTTCCTTTTTATTTTTATGGCAAGGCTGTCTTTGGAAACAAGTTCTGATATTTATTTCCTATAGATTTTTTTTGTAATTAACTAAGTTCATATTGCCCTTTTTTTTTCTCTAGAAAGATAAGAAACAGTTTAAATTTTGTCATCCTTTTCTAACTGTATTTCTTATAACTGACCTAGGTCCTTTTGCAACTGTTTTCAAGCGGAAAACTATTAAGACAAATTTTTGTCTTTTTTTTTAATCCTTCTTCCTGAAGAGCCTTCGCCGTATTTTTAAAAACTATGGCATTCAGGAACCACAAAGAATAGCAAAGTTCCATATTACAGATTTTCTCTCACTTTCAAAATTCTCATATCTAGAAGATTGCAGCCTCAGTGACTAGAAGATAAAACTTATAAATGAGCTTCCTTAATAGTGTACCAGAGTTTCCATTCCTTGGAGGCTGCAAAATGCTGCCTCTTAACACCTATTCTATAAACATAGCCAATTATTTTTCAAGATTATGTTTCATTTTGACAGTCACATTGGGAAAGAAGGGAGGTGGCTGTTAGCCTAATTCTGCACATATCAAGGCTAGTTTAGGATGAGAAGAAGTAAGCCAATATTAGGCACTTTTGTGTTAATAAAAAATGGGGGGGCAAAGAAAGGTGATGTGAAGTTCTTCAGAAATGAGATAGTGGAACATGGAAAAGGAGGGAAATTAATGGAGAGTTGGTTCACGTCTCAGGTGTTGCAGTGCAGGCCACCAATATATTTACCCTTACATTTCATTCTCCCAAGTGCAGTGAATGAAGTTGCACTGTTGAGTTTAATGTTAGTGGGGTTTATTTTATGGTGTTTGCAGTACATGAAATAGGCGCTAAGTTAGGTAATCAAGCAAATGTTACTTGCATGTTTCTATCTTTCTAGACATTAACTGCCTGAAAAAAAGTGTCTAAATTTGGGGGTTCTGTGGTTGGAATAGGTTTATTTTTCAGATTTTAATAATGGTGCCTACTGTCTTGTGTTTAGAGAATCCATCTTACCACAGTCATTTTTCCAGTGAGAAGATGGCAGGAGGGCAGTGTGCTTCTCAAAGAAACCTTTTTCTTAATTTGTTTCTTGTTTGTCCAAGATGCATAGCCCCTGTGTTTAGTAGGATAACCCATACCCTCTTAGGGCTGCAGGAGCTGTTATCATGTTATGTGAAATGTGTAGCACATATTTAGATGATTCTATTTAGGATGTTTTGGAGTTTGAATGCAAGCAATGAAATACTGTAATTTAGATTCATTTATTTTTATAAAGACTTGCCAAGAATTTGGGGACAAAAGATTCTAGCCCCTCTTATTTCTAAGATTACAACTGAAAAACAAGCAAACTGCAAATCTGCTGAACACACGGGTTCATATGTATACGCCACAGACCAGACTGTTTCAACTGACAGTTTCCATGGGGTGCCTCCCCTCCGTCCTCATGTCTGTTCTGCTTAGGGACACAGGTCAGTCTGGCTGCACAGTTCCTTTTTTGTTCCTTGTTAGGAAGCCCGAATACTTGCACTATTCAAATCGTGTTGCTCTGCATTTAATTTAGTAATAAAACCTGCAAACCTCGGGAAAGCTTTGTGAGCTTTTGAGCTCAACAGTGCCATTCTAAGCCCTCCTACACTGAGAATGTTCTAGAACTGTTGCTTCTCTTGCTGTTACTCTTTAGCTGGACTCAGAAAAGCAGCCTCTAACACTTTTTTTTTTTTTTTTTTTTTTTTTTTGGCACTTTCCATAAAGTCTGTTAAGACTTTAAGGTAGAAGAAAAACCTGTAGCTGAAGTTTGATCTTCCCTCCGAACTGTAATGAAATATGTTTTGTTTAAGAACTGTTCAGACAGATGAGAATTTGAACATGGCATCTCTGCCCTTGTGTGTCATAGCCTTCCCTAGAAAGAGGAGACGTGTACAACGTGGAGAAATCCATCCTGGACTTAAAGTAACGGAGTGAAAGCCATTAGCACTAGGTATTGTAGACCACTCCAGTCCTGATCCAGTCTACTGTGTGTTTCCCTTGTCCTTTATGTGGTGAAGCACCTAATGACACAGGAGAAGTGCCCCTGAAGCTGACGACCTTTAATTACCACTGAGCTCATCTCAGTGAGGAGTTTGCCATCCTTCTGTATCTTTACTGTTGGGTTGTTGCACAACTAAGTACTATCAAATCTGACTCCAAATGCAAATATTTTGTTAATGAGCAAAAGGCTCTTTATCCTCTTTGATCTTCCTTTGGTGGCAAGGGTATTTACTGAGGACTTAGCAGTAGTAGCAACTTCCTTGGAGAGGAAGGATTTCGTACTAGTTACCCTGTTAATGGACTGATCTGTGGCAACCTCTTAGGATCGGCAGCTTAGTTCCTAGGTCCTAAGAGCTCTTTGCTCTTGATTTCAAAGCTGACCCTTGAAGAAGAGCTTGAGTTCATAGTACCCAGATTAGTCATCAAAAGTATTGAGTTGCTGAAAGAAAAAATTCAAAATATTTGAGATCAAATTGCCTAACTCCATACATGCTGGTAATACAGTTTGTCAGTCTTCCATGATTAGTGCTAGTGCTGTTAGTGCAGATCAACTAGATCCAAGAGGTGCTGCATGGACGTGTTGGTCACAGCCCCTTGGGATGTTCATTCCTGCTCTGCTGGAAGGACTCATTTCTGGTGTACCACAAAGTGCTGCTGTTTACGTGGCCTTCAACTTAGCATTTTGTACCTTGCAACTCATTCAGAACTGGTCAGATAATGATATAAATAGACAATTCCCTGATGATAAAGGGCAGCTGGCCAAGCTGGTCTTGTGCAGATTCCTGCAAATATTGACACCTTCCATTTGACTGTAAGGAAAAAAATAATGCATTGCTGTCTCTAGGTAAATTTGGTACTGACTCACTGACATCCGTCAAACCCACTTAGGTAAAGCAAGTGAATACATTGATTTTTTTAAGTTAAGTGGAACAGGTTTTCTGTTTGGACTGTTTCAGTAGTTGTGAGATATTTACCATCTTTGAAAGTGTCTGAAACTTTATTCATGGCATCAGGATACAACAAGATGTCTTCCTCCAGTCTGGAAGTTACTTGTGTTTTCTTAACCCACGCTAACTGTATTTGACTCCTGTACTTTTTTGACATGTGTCTTAATGGTCTTATTCCTATAGTCCAAAATCGCCAGTTTTCTCTCTCAGGTTAAATACTTCAGTGTTCTCGTTCCTTCACTCCCCCTCTTTTTAGTTTGCAGAGCGTGTTCCTGTTATCACTTACCTGAGACCCATACTCTAGTCCTTGTAGTCATTAATTACCATAATCCTAGCCTGAAAACTATAGAAAAAAATCCAGAGCTTTTTGATATATGAAGCATTCTCTGAAAAAGGGCAGACCTCGTATCTATATCCCATATTACAAAAAAATAAAAATAAACAGTTTTATTAAAGTTGTATTTTAGCAATTGTTTAGACTAGACTTCTAGTATGACATTTAGATGTTTAGCTATTGCTTAGTTACTGTTGGAGTAATCGCTGTGGATAGGGACTCAGAGAAGCAGTTACACCAGGAGGAGACAAATGGTCAAGACTTGTGTGTCTGCATTCCACAAATGCAAACTACTGCTCTTATAGTTGTTACGTATCTGTGAACCAACGATATGGTCAGATCTGGACTACTACTCTTACCCTATCTTGGGGAGGATTCTGGGAGATTTTAGGGGTAAAAGAAGCTTGAATTAAAAAAAAAAAAAGGGGGGGGGGTATTTCCTGTGCATTTGGGCCAAACGCATGCAAAAAATGACAGAAGCCTGAGTCTTGGTTACTGCAAGGTAAATAACTGCTCACCACTACATCAGTTTTTCAGAAATGCTTTAGCATTATTTATGCCATAATTTACCAAAATGCAAAGTTAGCTTAAGAGCCTATTCCTGTTAGGGGCAATCAATATATCTACTTAAGAGAGAATGTTCATCTGTTGAAATTTTAACCAGAGTACTGTAGAGACTGATGAGAGATCTTTTATTGCGGAAAATAAAAACAAAATTTATGAAAAAGTATACTTTCTAATGAAATACATACACATACACACACATATGTATGTATATATAAGCATCTGATTGTGTCACCAGAGTGATTTGGTTTCTTTTCCAGGATGGGTAGAATTTGCTTTTCCTTGAGCCTATCCATTTCACACAGCTTTTCATAAGAGCCTGGTCGGCCAAAGTTGAATGAGCTGCAGAAAGGTTATTTGATAAAACATAATACTTTCAGAAGGGTCTAGGGCTGGAATATTAAAGTGATTCTCTGTATACCATTAATATTCCACCACTGCATTTGGCAACATTTTGATTCTGGAGAGAGTGCACGAGTTCAAGGTCAGAGAGATTGACTTGTGCTGTTCATTATAACCAATTATTGTGTGACAAATGAGTTTGAGATCAGGCTGAAAATTCTGTGAGAAAAATCAATAGTTCTAATCAGGGCCTTTCAGGTCATTTACCACCCTACCTTTTGTTACTTTGTCAGAGAAGAGCAAGATAAAACCTGTGTGACAGTGAGTTGCCTCCGTATTGTTACTTTCCATTTGAAACATATTTTGATATCTTGAATTATATTAATAGTTTAATTGGTTTTAGTAGCTTCTAAATGAGTTCCGATTTGTAAGACTTTTTTTTTTTTTTTTTTTTTTAGTTTTCTGATGAGATTTTTTAACTGGTATTATGACTTTTTTTTCTGATTGAGGATGCTGTATGTCTAAGTGCCATGTTTGAGCTGTTTGTCTCTACTGAATAGCAACTAAACCTCGCTAGCAGATACGTGGCACCGGTAGCCATTGCCTGGTGTCAGGGATAATTAGAGAAGCTCGTTAGAGTGGTGCCAATGTGACGGCTTCAGAAACACCAAGTTAAGGTTATTTTGAGTCGGCTCTGCATTGGCTGAGAGTTTGACAGGTGCGTTTGTGTTCTCCTTTCATAGTATCCGGACGAGGATGAGGAGACGCGGTTGTATCGCTTGAAGATCGAGGAGCAGAAGCGTCTGAGGGAAGAGATCCTGAAGCAGAAGGAGCTGCGGCGGCAGCAGCAGGCGGGCGCCAGGAAGCGGGAGCTGCTCGAGCGCCTCGCGCAGCAGCAGCAGCAGCAGCAGCCGCCGGCGCAGCCGCCCTACGGGCAGCAGGAGGAGGAGGCCTGTGACTTCCCCGCCAACGGCAGCCCCTACATTCCGCACTCGGGCCTCCAGCCCAGGCCCAACGTCAAAAACAGACTGCTGGTTAAAAAGCAGGATATGGTAGCTCCGCACAGCTTCCAGCAAGCCAAGCCCCCCGATTTCCCCCAGGTTGGCACAAACATGCCATACCAAGGACACCAAATGAAGCCGGTGAAGCAGCTGAGGCAGACGAGGACGATACCTCCGAGTCAGCCGCAGACGTCGCCCAAGGTCCTGCAGCCCAAGCCCGTGGCCGCCGCGCTGCCCGCGGCGCAGACCCCGAGAGCGGCCTCGGGCCCAGCCCGGCCCCAGGAGCTGAAACCCGGCGTGAAAAGGACTGTCATGCAGCGCGCGAACAGCGCTGCCGGAGACGGGCCCCACGTCGGCAGCAAGGTCAGGGTGATTAAGTTGTCAGGAGGGGTAAGTCTGCAAGGCTCCGCGTGTGCATGCGTGCTGGCGTGCTGTGTGCTGCTGTGCGTCCGTGCCTGTAACCCCACAGGAACAAACGGGCCGAAGCTGAAAAGCGAAGTAGCAGGCCTAATAATCTGTATTTTTGGAACTTCAAGTTATTAGCAGTTATTCAGAAATGAAGGTTTGCTGTAATGCTTTACTGCCAGGCCGTTACCACTAAACCCGCAGTTGCTCCTCTGAAGCCATGCTGCCTTCACCGAACTCCCTTGAGTCTAAAAGACTCCTCAGCTGGGATCCTTTTGCGTAAGGTTAATGCATCTGATAACATGTGGGGGAGAGGGGCTTGTGTGGCTGTTCTTAAGGTTCAGTTAAAACCTGGGCTCTGCTTGTCCGATGGGGGAGGTTGCAGCCTCTCTTTGCGTGCAGGTGCCGGCGGTGGTGTGTGCTCCGAGGCTGTGCTCGGGGGAAGACTGTTTTTATTTCCTTGGGATGCGTGTTGCAGAATGGATTGAAGCAGTATATTGTTGGGGGATGTTTTCTGTTAGTCCGTGTTGAAAACGCTACCATTTCCCTTCTGCATCTAAATGAGATTTCCTTATCTGTTGATGAGGGGTCTGTTATCAGCAGAGGGTCCCCTGAGCACTGGTGGTGTAGAGGCCTCTCTGCTGGTCCTGATGGCAGCATGCATGTGTAAGACTTGGCGTTTTTAGTCAGAAAATACTGGATTTCTTCTGTCATTGTGAAAAGACAAGTTAATTTGGGGGCTCTGAAGACGCTGAGATGCAAGGGCCTGGTAAGGTGATGTTGCTAGTGTGGAATCTGTCCTAGGGCTTGTGCAGGGCCAAAGGAAGGACATGGTGTGATTAAGTGCTGGGGTGTACGAGGGGTCTTGGAAGACACTTCTCCAACTCTTACATGAATTAGGGAAACTTGGGGAACTGCTGCCAAACTGTAACAAAGTGAACATAGGAGATTGTTAGCAGGAGCTGAGCAAGGCCCTGGAGCTGGGCAAGCAGGGAGCAAATTGAAATACCGAAGTCAGCTGCTGCTTATAAGCATTTTTTTTTTTCTACAGCTCTTAAAACTTGAATAAACTTTCAGTTGTGAACTGCATAATGACCCTTTGGTCTTTCACAATGTTAACATAAAGGATCTTGTTGACTAAATAGAGCTGACGACCTGAGTTGGAAGAAGTCTAATTCCTCAGGCACAGTAACTTAAGTGCAGAATAAGAGAAAGTATAAGAAATTGAAAGAAATTATTTCTGCTGGATTGAAAAAAAAAAAATATAAATGTGATTGCAGGAATAGTGGCTAGCAAGAAGTGTGACTGGTTTGTTATTCATGAGGAATTGAATAAAGCACTTGGGAGCAACTTGTTTTCTAATGCAGTAAAGCAAAACAGTGCCAGTCACCACTAGTGTTCTTCATAGCAAATAATTATCAGTGCCCAAACTAACATTTTATATATATATATATATATATACACACACACACTATATATATGGTGGATAATATCACATATCATAATGTATATAGGCCATAATCTCTGAGGATTCATATTTATTTTATTATGGAAAAGTCTGAAGTTTGCCTGAGTAAGAAAAGATACCATGAGAATGGTGTTTTTTGGGAAGAAACACCCTAATAAATCATTAGCAAATTTGATCATAAAAGTGATAGAAAATTTGGATGATTAGACCATAGAAATGATTATTTTTTTCTTGAAGGGAGAATTCATTGTATATCATTCCTGACAGATGCCCAGTCGTCGTCTTAGATCTCATTAATGAAGTTTCCTTTGGTCATCCACTGCAGTGTCTAAATATCTGTATATTTGAGAGGTTTTTCTCTCTGACCAAACTATAGTTTCTGGCAGCGATGAGGTGCTGTGACTGTATCGTCCCTCACGAGATGTGGGAAAGGACTTTTTTCCCTCTTGAGGCTCACTGTCATTTTAAAGATTTGTTAACTGTGTGCAGTCATCTCTCTCAGCCTCTTTTGATGGGCAATGGTTTCTAATCCCTTCATGGTCTCCTTGGGTTCCTTGTTATCACTCAGTTGGCAAATAGCTACAGTACCAAGGGCAATTGAATTCTGAAGCCAATATATTGGAGGTGCTGTTAGTCCTGGAAGAACAGGCTCTATGAAATGTGCTGTATTTGTTTTTCATCTGATCGGAGGTTTTGTGCAAAGCAATAATATCTTAAAAATCTCTGTATCGTTCAGCTATCTTGTAGTGTTATTGGGTGATTTCTCCCTAGCCAGAAACTGCTCTGCCATACTCGAAGTGGCAGATGTCTGTCCCAGAGGCCTGGAAATGCTGGTCCTAACGCTGCACCAAGAACACGCTGCTCAGCATCCGTGGAAAGCTGCACAATGAGCTTTTTCATATGTATGTAAAGTTAATTTCAGTGCACCACACTGGATTAAAAGCAATATCTTAGTAGTGGTCGTAATTTCTGAAAACTTGAGATGCTTCACCTGAAAAAGCTTGAAGGAAGAACTGACAGGTGGTTTTATCTGGACAACCTGTCACGAATAAAAAAAAAAATGTCCTTGGATTGTAAAAAGAAAGAACTGGAATGGAAGATAGACAGTCTTATTTGTATTCAGAGTAATTGCAAAGTGAGAGAGGTGAATATGGACTTCAAAATATGGAAAAAATATATTGCTGTAGATGGTTCTTGCTTGCCGATGTAACATTCTCCACCAGCCTCATATGATGTTTGAACTCAGTGTCACTCGCATGTATATGTTCAAATTTAATTAAAAATATTTAACTTGAAAGCTTTATATCGCCTTTCATCCAAATAAGTCCAGAATCACAAATATTAAGATTTTTAGTGTTTGCATGACAAGTTCTTGAGGGAGCTCTTCGCCCGGCTCCGAGCTGCTGCCAGCCCCTGGGAGCAGAGGCGACGATCCCAGCAGCAGCAGGACAGTCTCGCAGCTGCTTCGTGTGCCACCCTTTGAAGGAGAGACAGGTGCAGAAAATGTCCATATTTTATGAGAAGCGGATTGAAAGACATCAGAAGCCATTATATCATAACGCCCCCGTGTCACGTTTGTCATTATAGAATATCAAAAGGGGCAAGACCTTTGGAGCAGTATTAATTTGAATGCTACGGGAAAAAGGCCTCTGCCTGCCATCATCTGTAAGATTTCACTCTAGAAATATTTTGCAAATGGATGTGGATTTCCTTCCATCCTTCCTCCTCGGAAAAATATATATATAATCTTCAAGGAGACCTGTGATATTGCTGTTATGAAAAAGACACGCTAAACCCCAAAAACCTTAGGAAAAAGTAACAAACCCTTTTTCTCTTAAACCTCCAATGAGGATGGTTCCTACAGCAAGAGAAGATTTTGTGACTTAAAGTAGTTCTTTGGCAGAAGCAGGCAGACTGTCCTGTGCTATCTGGGACACGTTCTGTGCAAGAGTAGCATAGGGGCACACTGAACAAGTAGAAGTACTTAAGGTGAGAGCAGGACCAGACACTGATAACCTTTTTATGGCTTGCAATAAAATGCTCAAAAGGGGGAAGACGTAGCTACCTAAATTGAATTTAGCTTTCATGTGATAACTTGTAAGCAAAGTGAAATAAAGTATTTCCCCTTATAGACTGGAGAACAGGTTTCTCCTTTTCCTCGAGAGACTGTTAAATTGTATATTGAAGAAGAGAGCTGCCTCCTCCTGCGTACCCTGAAAGCAGGCGTTTGGCATTGCTTATCGCTCTTGCTAAATCTCAGAGGAGTTTTTCTTCCTTGCTAAGCTGTAGTGCAAAATGTGTATTGATGTGATTTTGGTGTTAAGCACTAGCTGGTAACCCAGTTTCTTGATGGGAAATGGCTAAAGGCAACTATACAGAATTAAAAAAAGTATATAACAAAGTGAGAATTAGCTGAATTTAATTACTGAATTGGGGAAAAATGCAGATTTCTCTGATCTAAATTTAATATTTCCAAGAGTTACAAATGCCTTTAAACGGCATTTTTAGCTGAACTATTTAGAACAGGCCTCCAGTAGGGAGATGGTTGTGAATTCAGAGCAGTTTGACACTAAGCAGCTGGAGACAGAGGTGATGCAGGTTGTGTCTGCGTTGTTAGCAGTGTTACCAAGAAGTGCACAAGAAGCGTAGGACAACACAGCAGAAGTATTCAGCGGGGCCATTAGTTTTAAAGGAATATGAACGAGAAAAACTAGAAGTGATACAGAAGATAGGGAGGCTCCATTTGTCCTGATTTCAGTCCGTCATTTAAAGTACAAGATTTTGATTCTAGTTTTCATCCTAATTTAAAATGAGGTGAAATCCCCTTATTTTTAGGCAGGCATAACTGATACCACTACATTACTACCAAAGCAGCAGGGCTGAGCTAAAAATAGAGAGGAGGCTGATGTCGTGTAATAACTTCCCTGATGTCGTGTAATAACTTCCTCTCCTGTGTCAGAGATTGCATAGACTTTGAGCGTGTCTGACTTTGGTTTCTGAATGGAAGAAAGTGAGAAACAGGTGGTTTTCTGCTTAGTATTTTCAGGTATGATGACAGAACTTGCAGGTTTTGAGTTGTTTTTTATCTGACATAATGACAGTCAGCTAAAGTCGGAAGGCTTGAGAATGACACGTGGTTTTCTGGTAGCCCGTGCACGGTGCCCAGCTGGAAGGTGCTCCCAGGAGCTTTGGGCAGCTTGGGATCAGTGATGTTTTCAAACAGGAATCTTTTCTCCTGGCAATTTCTCTGCATCCGTTATCTGCATGTTCATAATTCACTGGGATTCTCTGTACAAGAAATGTGCTGGATGCTGACAACTGAACTTTGCTCTAAGTCATATTTTTTGACATCTACATTAGGATGATGTCCTTTGTGGAAAAGATTGTGCAAGAATGAAGGTATTTCTGAGAGCAAAGTGCTCAGTCCAGAACTTAGATTTTGCTGTAGCTTTGGCACGGAATTTTTGTTTTCCGTAAGGATGAACTCTGTGTTTCAAGATGCTTCATAGTTGCTTCAACTGGAAAAACGCATAGTCATGGTTCAGTTTAATCAGCTGCATTCCTGTTCCTCCTGCTGAAGCTTCAGTGTAGCCCAGATGTGACTGGAGCTCTTTAACGGCTTTGGCCAGTCCTTAGCCATGTCTCAGTTCTCTCAAGTGCCCAAGGAAATACTAAAGGTAGGAGGCCCATTAGTACGTGGAGTCCAGCAGAATTCTTTTTTTATTTATTATTATTAAGATGTTTTGTATTTTCTTCTGCTATTCTGAATTCCCACACATCGATAGGCATAGCAGAAAAGATAGACCTCAAATTATGGCTCACTGAATACCCTTCTGCAGCTTAACAGGGTCCTTTTCTGCTGTGGGAAGGGAAATATCTCTCAGGGGAAATATATACACACACATACACACAGGTATTTGTATGTGTATGTATATACAACACACAAAGTTTTAGGCTGAGCAAAATAAGACGTAACTCACTGGTTATGATGGGAAGAGCCATTTGTGTGTGTGAATGGGGACTGCAGTGGTGGCTGTTCCAGATGTGCACCGTGTTTCTGCCTGTACTCGTGAAACTGTTGGAGGTTTTAAATCAGCTGTAGTGCAGGAGTACAACGCTGGGAGCACCAGCTGAAGAGGCATAAATAAGTTTTGGGGCTTTGTCGTTCATTTATGTTCCTGGTATTCAGTAACCTGCTGGAGGGAAACGTTTCTTGCTCGACATGGTTTCTGCAGCACCTTCACTCATTTTATTTCTTCCCTCCGTGACGATCACAACGGGCTGCGTCGATGTCTGTCTCATTTCGTTGCAATCAATTGTAGTACCACTAGGAAAAAAATATATATGAAAATCTATATAGCTAAGGAGAGGATACAATAATTAGCTTTTGCCCTTGAAGTGAATATGAGTTTAGCAGCCAAATGGGTGTTTGAGTTTTGCTTTTTTTTTTTTTTGTCTTAACTACTGTGATACTTTGGAGATACGCAATTCTGGCTCAGATATTGACTATAACTAGTAGCAGATGTGAAGTACTTCTCTTTCCTTAAAGGAAATCAATTACAAGACGCTTGGGATTGCGATTTTCCCGCTGGATTTAACCCTTCATCTTTCAATAGACTGTTTGATTTACGACACATCTAAACACAGATGAAAATAAGGTGGACCCACTAAAGCATTTTTTCCCCTTGTTATTTTTCATCCACATCAACCAGAATTTTTTTCCCCCTTTAAGTGCTTTATCCAGCATGCACATCCTCTTACTATTGGGTGATTTTTTTTTTTTTTTTTTTGAATTAGCTGTGCAGAGATTGCCCGGATAGACAGAGCATTGTCGTAGCTGATGGAAACCTGTGCAGTGAGGTCTCCGGGCCGCGAGATCCCTAACAGTGGCCCTGACAGTGACATGTGGCCTTATCGAAAGGCGAATTCCTGCGAGGCTGCCCCGGGCCCCTGCGCCCCTGTCCTTCTGTGTATCCTGACAATGTTATCTGTGCGCTCAGTGCTGAGTATCAAATGTCTGTCACGAGTACAGAAATTAATTTAATGTCACCTGAAGACATGCAATTAATCTTTTAGAGGTTTTCATAATACCTTTACAGAAAGAGTCGCCAGTTTGGCGGATTTGGATTTTGGGGTTTAGCGGAAGATAAGGAAAATTAATTTTTCATCAGGGTTAATACAAGCTAGCAGGGCCACAAAGGCTGAGAAAAATGGTTTGGGAATTTGTCAAGTGTTGTCACTCTAGAATAATGCTGCTTAACGTCTGATAGGTGTAATCAAGAGTTGAGATTTCTATAGAGGGGGATTAATCAATTTGCTGACTACAGAATGCAGGTTGGTGATACCATTCCTTCATGGGGTTTAGGAATGAAAATAAGATTTGATCTGTCAAATTGCAAGAAGCTCTGACAGTATCAATAGGCATTTTTATCAGGACATTTTAAAGCATTTGTTATAAATAAATTTGTCCTGCTAATGTTGGTGGCAAATAAACTTCATCTTCATTGTAAAGCTGTCATAGTGATTATGATGGAGTACAGGGCTGTAGCTTACTAAAATCAGGCAATCCTCCATTAAATTCTGTGTTTACAAAAATTGTAATTTTGTATTTGTCAAAATGATCTTTATGTTTCTCAAGGCACAACACCGAGGAAGAAAAATATATAGTCAGTATTGAAATACAACCTTGCCTGGTATCAGGGAATCTATTCTGAAGTGTTTTCTTTGGATTGCATTTTTTTGTTAGTCTGCAATTTCAGATCAAACTGTGCATAGTAAAAGTTTGCAGAATGTTCACCATACAGCTCAAATCCTTTTGTCTGTCTTTAGAGTTTTGGATTTTAATTCTACACAGTATTTGAAATGAACTTGTGGTAGCGATCATTGGCAGTGCTAGTGATCTTGCATTTTTGGGGCATTTGAAAGACAGGTTTTTATGCTTCCACCCAAACAGAGCTCCTGCCATTTGCATTTTTGTTACTCCTGGAGTAACTAAGTAATTGTAAGGCTCATCCAAGAGGACTCTTACTATATGGTCGTTTAGGAAGGCAAACCTGCTATAGCACTTGGAATTTCAGAGCTTGAAGGTCAGAGTGATTTGGATATGGAAATTGAGCCACAGACAGTAAGTCTGGTTTGCAGATAAAGAAGTTCACTCTTTTCTAAAGCAAACTAAAGGAATTTGCGTCATAAAATTAAAATTTAAGTCAATCCAATTCAGATCTTTCTGTAGGATTAATGTGGACTCCAATGGATTCTACCTACTTTCAGCAGAATAAATACACTTCTGAAAACTTTAGTGTTTCCTGTACATCCCAAAATTCTGCAGAAAAATCATAAAAATATATGTTGACAAGAAGACATAAATCAAATGTCTCCCTGTTTAAACTGGGAGATGTGCAGTGTAAGATAGTTAAAATTAGACTTGTAGAAATTAGATCCTTAGGAAAAAGGAAAAAATAGAATGGCTGAGAGTGAGCAAGGACTGAGACAACTAGCAGCCTCTAAGCAATGTAGCCTCTGTGATTTCGACCTCGTTTGGGGAAGGTTGTCCCCTGTTGTTTATCCCATGAGTAAACATTAGCAGTCAGCAGGTGGATGTGTTTTCTTTACAATCGTATGTAAATGATTGTCCTCACTGTCAGTCCCCAAATAACTTCAGTGCCCCTTTGCCCCTCTTTGGGGAAGTGGTGCCACAGAGTCACCTCTGCCCACCCAACTGCTTTGCATCATCTCACAAAGCAGGAGGTCTCCAGGGTGCTGTTACCCTGCAGGGTTTTGTTGGAGGAACCATCAAGCCTTGCTCCTCCTCTTTGCTTTTATGCTAAGGACTTTGCCTGCTGCTTTGGGTAGATTTCCACGTTTCTGGAGTGGATAAATTTAGAAGAGGCCTGGAGCTGCTCCGCCTTTTTGGAGGAGATGGGCATCCCAGGGCGACCTGCAGGAGTGCTGGGCTGGCAGTTCCCAACCCAGGGGAAGATGCTGGCTGGGAACGTGCCCTGTGGACTCGTGTAACCCCTGTGCCCGTTTGTGCCTTGGGCTCTGAGAGCTTCTTCTGTGCTTCCTGGGCGAGTCAGAGGAGTTTTACTCTGCAGTAATTGGCCTTGAAATTGTGGAGCTTGGGCTAACCTGGCCTCGTGCTGCTGAAGTGCCAGTAATTAACACGTTCAGTGTGTCCTGTACCTGAGGGCTTTGCTCCGAGGTGCTGTGTGCTGGGACCATCTTTTGCGTTGGGAAAGAAGTGATTGCAAATGTTTATGGTTATTTTTCTTCACAGCAGGCAGTCACAGATTAGATTTGAACTCCCAGTTCTTGCACTTAAACCCTTCTAGGGTGGTGGTGGTGGTTCATTTTGATTTTGTAATCTTCCAGCTGCGGTGAGGTTGAATAAAAGAAATTATCTGACAAAGGCATAAGGCCCTATCCCAGTGAGACGTATGTTGATGCTGATATTGGAACTAATACTAGAAACAGGAGGTTTTAATGCAGGATTTTCTTCTGCTCAGGGTTTGTTTGTGTGCATATGCTTGGATTTGAGGAGGCAAGGAGAGAGAAGAGCTCTGGCTTTTCTCCTTTGAGCAACAGCTGAAGAGTCTGATGGGAAAGCTTTGCAGTTTCTCACTTGGTACTGAAAAGATTGAAGTGCAAAGTTGTCTGTGAAGCCACATGCAACATTGAGCCAAGATAATGTTACTCCAAGTCAAGATAATGTTACTCCTAGACCATAAACCTCTTCCTTGTGCAGCCCAGTAGCTTGTCTCCTTATCCACAGGAAACCTGCCAGTTAATGTGAAACCCGCTGGTCAGTGACATCTGTTACAGCTGCAAAAGGAGTTTTGGCTTGGAAATCTTCAAGGAAAAAGAACTTGTGTGAAGGAAGCCCCTTGCACCTGGGGGCTCTGCTCAGCACTGGGCTGCTGGGGCCAGGGATGCTCCTCATTGCAGCTTACAGTGCAGGCAGCATCAGTAGTCTCTGAGCATGTTAAATTATGATAATAATAGCTAATATTAACAGATTCTAAGTTCTAACGGTGCTTGAAAGGTGCCTGGCTTAGAAGCAGGCAGCATAAATATGGATTTTCTAGTAAATACAACTTTGCAAATAAGGGGACATTTTTTGAGTTTAAAGCAGAGTTCTGGGTTGGTTCATCCAGCCTTGTAATTCTTTGCTCTTCCTTCTGGGTTGTGTGCTTGTCTCCTTTAAAAATATAAATGAAATCCATATAACCTTGGAAAGCAGAAGGATGTGGATAACTGAGTGAAAATACAGGCTATTTTTACATGGAAAAGCACCCCAAGAGGTGGGTTTTAGGTGCTCGTTGCTGCCGGGGCCTCCGTCACCGTGTTGCTGCGGCATCACGGAGGGTCACGTTGCTCGAGACGGGATGTGCTGCTGCAAGCAGATTCTCACACTGCTCATTCCCTGCGAGGTCACCCACAGTGGTGGCTCTGACATTTCCCTTCTGTTCTTCTCAGACTTGGGTGCTCCACAGAAATCACTAGGACTTTTCAGGTGTTTCACACTTTCAAACCGCTAGCCACAATCTTTTTGCTTCAGATAAGGATAAAGTTGCAAATGGTCTTCGAGTTGCTTCCTACACACAACTACTCCATGTGATGTTGAGCAGACTCAACGTGCTGGAGCTGAGCACATGAACATTCGTGTTACCAGTGTCAAAAACAAGGTTGTGTTTATGTGTTTGAGTCTGACATACTCTGTTGCTTTGCTGATGGTTCCTGAAAGCTTAGGCTGACTGCAGTCCCATTTAGAACTTGCTGTATGTCTGAAGGAGGTTGTATAAGCAGTCGATGGATACGTTAATACGTGTTTTTTTGGATCGTCAAGCAGCAAGAAGCTGCTTTAAATCGACACCCACTTTAATCGAGTCTTTGGGTAAATCGCTAACTTTCGTGCTGTCAAGTGCAGTTAGCAGAAGCACGAGGTGAGTAAATCAAAACCCTGTTGCTTTCGTTGTTGGCAGGTCATTATGCATGGCAGAGGCAGAGGAGTAGCAGGCCAGATGGGCCGAGGACGCTTGATGCCAAATAAACAGAACCTGCGAGTGGTGGAGTGCAAACCTCAGCCCTGCATCGTGTCAGTTGAAGGGCTTTCTTCATCAACTACTGATGTCCAACTGAAAAACCTGCTGATGTCAGTGGGACCCATTCAGGTAGGTCAACCTTGGCTTCTAATTTTTGTGCCAAAAGTCTTTCATTCCAGAAAGCTCAATTAATTCCCTGACACTAAGTACAATGTGTGTTTATTGGTAATTTATGTTTGAAGGCACCCCCCCCGCCACGCACACACGCTCTGCACCCGACAGCAAAGGCAAACACAGGGTGATATTGCAGTGTAGGAGGTAGAGGAGAATTTTGCAAACTGTCACATTCATGCTGCAAAGGATTCTTTTTCACATTGTCTTTCTCGTTATCTCCGCTATGTTCATACAAAACACAAGCAAGGCTGTTCTGTGAGGTTTGTTACTGCAGATTAGTGCATCAAAACAAGTGCACTTTGGTTGCTGCCCTTATCTTTATTGTCAGCCTGCACTTTGTTAAACGCCCCAATTCCTGTCACCGCAGTCTTGGGGTGAGAGCACGTGATGAACACTGCCTGTCTGAGATGTTGCATGTGCCGTGTAACACTCTGCCCTTCTGGCTGGAAATGGCCTCTTTTCAAAGGACTTCTTTTCTACTTTGTGTTTTAGAGGCATCTTTTTAGGAGGATTGACACACACGTGCCAGGGTATCTACACGAAGCCTTGGTTCAGCATTGCCTCCTGGAGCTGGTACATTAGTTAAACTGACTTGCACCAAAACAGGAGGCTTTCGAAGCCCCAGAGGGTTTAGGAGGCTGCGCCAGAATTACAGCTAGTACATTCAGAAATATCAGTGAACAGATAATGAAACCTACAGATGATGGGATTTTTTTTCCTCTAATTTTTCAGTTTGGGGAGCTCCTTTTGACAGGATCAGCACTTCCAGACAAATGCAGTGCATTAATTGCACTATCCTGTGACTCTGAGACTTCTTTATGAGTAGGATTATCTCTGTGTTGTAGAACACAGCGCTCTCCCGAAGATGTGCTCTCTGCCTCGCTTTTCCAATTTAGTGAATGAAATAATTTTGAAATATTTATATCATCAGTTCAAAGAGCAAAAATCCTTTCACAAAATATTTTGTCCCTTCATGTTCTGTAGCACTTTGTATGAAATTATTCATACCGTTTTGAAGTGGGGTCAGCTCTGAAGCACATCTTTTCTGTGTTTACTTGCTAAATCTTGCATGAGAATATTAAAAGAGATTAATAGAAACCAGCCTAGGGAATTCTCATGGCTAAAGGAGGTTCCTGAGGACGTGCTGATAGATTTATTCAGGACTTGCTGTTTCTTATCATACTTCCAACTCCAGTGTCTTCATGCAGTGTCACAGACTGATCTGGCAAGATGACTTGTCTTCCTTATAGGGAGGAATTTATAACTAGTTTTCCAGTGGGATTTGATATATCCCTGTCTCATACACAACTTGTATCCTTGGGGTAGGGGCAGCTCTACCTTGTTGGAAACAGTGTTTTTTAGGTCATCATCATCATCTAATTTCTTCTTAGAAGAAATCTAAAATCTTGAAAGTAATGGTACAATTTAGCTGATGGTGCAGAAGGCCTCTGTGCTGATGCTGCATTTGAATTTCAGAAGTGCCTTTTGGAAGGCTAGAGATTTCCTGCCTTATTTAAGACTGAACCCTGCTTGAAAAGTGCGGATAGGGAAATGTACAGGGGAGGAGTGATCCTTTCATAGGAAGAATGTGGCCGCTCTGGGTGATAGGCAGCTCACTTGTTTTTTTATGATGCTGTGATGTGGCAGAGAAAATATTAACACCCTGAAGGAGGAGGGGGTAGCAGCAGTTGTGAGAGCCTTATAGTGAAAGAACTAGAAAAGAAACATGTGAAAGTCTATGTTGTTGCCCTCTTTCACAGTAATAACTTATACAGGACTTGTGCTGCATTTTGAAAGAGGTCAAAATCCCAAAGGGAATGAGTAGATCTTGTGGCTATAAGTTAGTGTTTTTACTGGTGTCTACGCTCAGTGCTGTATGAAATCCCCTGTAAATAATCAAGAGGTTTTACAAGTGGAAAGAGGTCTTCTGTTTCATTATTTCCTCACTCCTCCTGAAAAAATACTTTTAATGCAAGTCATTTGCAATGAGGAACATGGAAGGGGGCCATTAGAAGTGATAGGAATAGTGAAGGAGATTTTGCCATGTGGGATTTTTACACATCTGGGTAGTATGAGAGAGGCAAAAGCAGGGTAATACTGATGACCAGAGCGAAGAGGTGCTGTAGCCAAAAGGATCTTGGGCAGTGCCCAAACCCTGGCTTCTGAAAATGAAGTTGACATTGAAGCTTGATGATCTGAGATAGGAGGGATTCAAAAAGATGACTAAAAAAGAGTCAAAGTGAGACATTTTAGGTGTTTTTTGGTTGTTTTGGTTGTGTTTTTTACTTTAAGAAAGCTGCTAAAGTTTTCGGCTAGTTCTGGTGAAACTGTAGAGACTGTAAGAGAACAGAAAGTTGAGGCAGTTGTAGCTGCCTCATTTTAAGATGTAGACTGTCCTGGCTTCAGACATCGCCTGTAATCAGCTGAACTTCCCTTAATGAGCCAAACTCTGGAATTTAATTTATTCCCAAACGCAGCTAATGTTCATTTCTAACAATTGTGAAAGAAAGTGCAAAATCCGAAGTCGAACTGCAGGAGTTCTCCCCTCTCCCTGTCTGTGCCGAGTCTTGACGCAGCACATGCAGATTGTCCAACACCCAAACCCTGGCTTTGGTCAAAGACCCCCCAAATTGTGTGTATTGCTATTGGAAAGCAACCTTCTTGTTTCCACATGGTGTGCAAGTGCAGCTCCTCAATCTGCATGTTGCCTCTCGCATGGGTTTCTGCTGCTCTCAAGGAGCTCTCTGTATAACAGCCCATCCCAGCTCATATGTTCAGATCTACAGCTTGGCTTCTGATTTTGTTGGTACTTCCAAATCATGAATGCATTTTCGTAGGCTTGCAAATAGGATCCGCACTGGTGGTGCAACAGAAAAACTCTTACGTATCTATGGAAGAAAGTCTGCGTTTTACTAGTGAGATGAATGAGGAGAAAGATTTCTCAGTTTTTCCAAGCACAAAAGGGTGGTTGTATTTTTGACTCTTACCTTTTGTATACCACAGTCATTATGGATGTACAGCTACCTTGTACAGAGCTGTCTTGGGAAGCAAATTTGCAGATGGAAATCACTGCTGAGTGCTTCCAGTTTTGCCATCAGCTTGCATCAAGGTGATGGTTTTGAGAGTGAGATTTTGAGAAAAGCTGGATGATAAAAAAGGGAGGATGAAGGAGATTTTTACAGTTGAGGAGTGGGAAATTCACTTTTTCATGTCCTGGAAATAGAGAAAATTGTTTTCCCTGTATGTGAGCTTTGAAATGCCCTCTGTTGCCTAATCACTAAAACCTCCTTACTTCTCAACCCTGCTTCGTTAAAGTTGTCCTATTATTAAAACAGGAAAAAAACTCTGTTAAGATTCTAGAGATACACTGAATAGAAGGAAATCTTTGGGGCTTCAGGAATAGCCCCATAATCATAACAGCATTTTATAACTCAAACATGATTTCACTGGCAGGCAAAATACTTTTATCCAACATATGGTTTGCTGTGAGAGTGTTTTTGAAGATGAGAAGTTTTCAGATATAAATACAGCAAAATGTGAGATGAATCCAGCGTAATTATAAACTGTAAATATAATTGTGCTTTCCAAAGCATTTGATAATACAGATTTCTGAGCACAGAATTAGCAAGTAGATGCGAGGTAGATTTTAGTAAGTTGCAAAGGGCATGGAAGGCTTTACATTTTTTTTTGTCCTCTTAAACCCAGGCTTAGTGTTTCTGTTGTTTATGCAGTTGTCTTCTAGATTGCTGGCAGGTACTGGGGATCGTGTGCTCACTCTTCAGATAATTTGGATTTGTTCCATAATTATCTTTAATCCCATTTCCTTTTATTGCATGTTTCCAAACATAAAACACGAGGGCAAATTCTCCCTACTGCTCTGTGAAGATTTGAGATCAGAGACTCCCTGATGTAAAAATTGTGTTTTTCTGTCTTGTCTCGGAGCTGTTTAGAATGCTGCACCTGTAGCTGCCTTTAAAGTGGTTTGACAAATATCTCCGTTTTTCTCTGATAATGTAGTCGTTCCTTTTCCAGCCTCGCAGGGAAAAACAGTTGCCTCAGGATGCATTTCTCAGGACATTCTTGGAGTGACACTGCTACCTAGTGCTCAGCTTGAGCAAGGACAGGTCCGTGCACTAACCCACTATGTAAAAATGTTTTATTTTTAGTTTCAAGGCTTCTCAGTGAATATGACAAGCAAATGTAGATGAATGATGCCAGAACATGGGAGTGGCGGGGTCCTCCTGGTGTGATGGAATGCACAAGGCTCGTGGTTCTCCCTTGGTGACCGCTTTGGTCTTCCTGCCTGCAAAAACATTTTCAGCTCTTAGAGATGAGGATCTCTACCAGCTCCAGGGGCTGTGGGAGAAGATGTGGAATGGGATTACTCAATTCAGCTGTGCTGCCGAGTGAGATGCGAGTCTGGAGAAGCTCATCTGTATTGTAGAGCTCATCTGTATCAAAGGATCCTTTCTTATGCACTGTGCAGGGATTGAAGGCCAAACCCTTGTAAAGGGGGATAGTGGGAAGACAAAGATGGCAGAAAAGGGAAAGGAGGGACACAAAGTGGGAGAGGTCACAAGGAAGGAAGGAAGCCAGCTGAAGGAAAATTAATGCATTCTAGTCCAGATTCTGGGCTTGTCCATGACAGGTAGAGCCTGCTGTCTCCAGCAAAGATGATTCTGGGGTCAGGAAGCTCTGCAAATAGCAAAAATGTGTCTGCATTTATTGATGGGAGAGAAGAGCAAATCAAATCTCATCTTTACACTCAGCCGGTGCCTGCTGTGCCACCCTGCAGCCCGTTGCACAAGAGCTTAGGCAGTAGCAGTGCTGCTGGTTAGGGAGGTTTCACACTTGTTATTGAACAGACCCTTTTCTCAGCAGCTTTATATGGACTCCCAAATTCACCAGTGAACTGAATGTACAGTCTATTAGATAGTCCATTTACTTCAATGAAAGAAATTAAGCGAAGGAGGAAGCTTATTTCCCATGTGTCTGCTATAATTGAAACGAGTGCATGCTCCAGTCTCACTGCCTGCTTGCTTGGCATTTCCCAGTGCTCTCCAATCTCCCTGTTAACTTCTTCCTCCCTGTGTAACCCACACAAGCTCTGGTGTTGCAAAAGGTCTTGGGTTTCTGCAGGAGCCCCCTTGCTTGCTACTTATGGATCTCCTGCTGCTTCTCTCAAGCTTGCTAGACACTGTTATGCTGCTCTTACCATACACACTATTTCAGTATTATTTTCTTGGACTCTGGAAAACTGTAGATTTAAGGAGAGTGAACATAGGAAGGAGTAATCTGAGGACAGCAAACACTGCAGACTTAACAAAAGATATGTAGAGGAGATGGTCCTTTTATGATGTTTATGCCATAGTCTGGCACTGTTTTAGTTGCAGAGAAAGCTATAGGTTGTGACTTTTTTAATTGTCCAATTAAATAGTAGGCAATTAAAATAGTTGTAGGGAAACTCTCAATCAACAAGCATAAACTTCAAGAATGAGCCCCCAACAAATGAGCAGTCATTTGCAACTCCACTGCATTTTTCATTCGCCACTAGACCTGCATCTTCCTATGCTGTTTTCTAAAGAAACAGAAAAAGAAGATAATAAAGATCCTTATCAGTTGAGTGCTACCTGAATCCTTTCTGTATAAAGTAATCCTTCTCAGCCTAAAAGAGTTTTTTTTAAATGCTGAGAGTGTTCCAAACCTTAATGCCTCTTCTCTCACTCAGATTGAATGGGAAAATCTGTAGAATACTCCTGAAATTATCTCATGTGGTCAGTAAGCAGTATTGTATGGTGGGTTTGTACACTTCAGTCTGCAGAATCTTTAGGGATCCCATGGAAGGTAGCGGAGTGTCAGTCCTTTGCACCCAAGTAGATCCAGGGAGGGGTTTTCATCTCCTGCTGTCTGTCCAACTCGGTTAAGCTAGAGAAAATGTGAGTGGAGTTGTTTTTCTCATAGCTGTGATGTTTGGAAGGCTTTTGATACGTCTGGTTAGAAAGTGAGGATAGAAGCTGTTGTGGGTGCCATGAGTCTGTGGCACTGCCACTGAACGCCACTGAAAGAAATGTTTAATGGAGATTCAAATGTGTCTCTAGTTACTTGAGCATTTAGGGTATAAACTAAAAGCCATCTACAGCTTGTAAGAAAAAAAATCCTACTGCTGACAGTATGCAATACGTTTGTATTTGTGCACTTCAATGTCTAAGTCATAAAACCAGCTGCTAAGAAGTCAAACCTGGGAGAGGCCATTGACCCCTTTCACTGTAGCAATTCTTAGTGTGTTTTTGGAAACGTGGTGTTACAGGAGGGCTAGCACTGATCACAAGAGGCAAATATCTCCTGATGAGACTTGTGCAAATACTGAATAAGTTGGTTTAGTTATATATAGATGTGTACAAAATGTTTTTGTTCGGTTAACCTTCTGTTGGACTCAAAGATCATTCCAGAAGTCATAAGACTTTATCAAAAGAAGTCACGAAGGTCTGAATTAGACATTGGTGCTGGAATTTTGAAGCTCGCTAAAACATTCTTTCCAAGTAAGCTGACTAATAGGGTGGATAGGCTGATTAGTGAAAGTGGGTGATTTAAACTAACAGAACGTGATTTAAGGATCTCCTTGTAGTGAATATGTGAAGACTAGAGCTTTCCTGAGAATGTTATGGATGCTTAGAATATGGAATCAAATCAATGGAAATAGCGTCTGCGAAATTCTTTTTAAAAGGGAAAAAATAAATAAAGGGTTTCAAACTAAAATGATTGCAACATGCAGAATTAGTATAATTTTTTGTATGCCTTCCTAGCACATGTGTTTGGAATCAGAAAAGCAGACACTACTACAGTAAATCTTTTAAGATAATGCTTTGAACAAAATGTAAAGCTACTAAAATTCTCCAGGTTATACCCCACTATTCTAAGATTCGATATTGAATTTTTTAAATGCATGAAAAGCCTATTTTCTTCAGAATGTTGCTGTTAACATCACAAAGTGCAGGCTCTGTTCTAAACTGCATATCATCTGGTATCCAAAGAGACAGCAATAATACAGAAGAATGAATATGCAGGTACTTTATTTCAGGTTTTCAGTGAAGTGGAACACTTGCTGTATTCCCAACTGGTATCCCATCTGTTCAGTTTCTGGGTAGCAAGCAGGGCAAGACCTAGGCACACTGGCAAAAACTGTGCTGCTTGTTCTGTGCCTGGCAATCAGTGTTGCTAATTGCTTAATGGTGTAAGCATAAAACTCACAGCTTACATTGGAATATAATTAAGTACATATTTTCCCCAAATCGGAACATAAATTTCCAAGAGAGTTTTGTTAGCTAGATGAATGAAGTCGATATGTCTAAATCATGATAGATTAAATAGACAATACAGATTGTGCTTCATGCTGAGAGACAAAAAATCTTAGTGCATAAGATGATTTGTGCTGGCATTTCAAGCAAATGGTACTTGTATAGTGAGAGTACTTGGCCACTGTAGTCTTTTAGTTTTGGTCAAAATCAAAAGGAATTTTTTGGATGTGGATTTTTTTTGGCAGTTTCCAAGTGAAGTGTCATTTCTTTTGCCTCATCCTTCACGCTCAGTGCGCCCAGGGGATGAGCTGCGGGGCCGTAGGCTGGTGGAGGATCAGAGGGGTTGGCTTCAATGGCACCCTCAACATTGCCCTCCAAGAGGGTGCACCCGTCGTTGGGTGGCCGTAGGCACTGGCATGTAACTGCTTCTCTGGCCATGCCCTTCCGTTGCGATCCTTCCGAAAATACTCGGGGGTTCTTCAGTTGCCCCTGCCAACAAGGGAAGTGAGATGTTGTGAAGATGCTTTGCAGTAGACTTAGCGAAGGGTGACGCTTTGCTGCCAAAGCAGTTGAGTACTAAAATGGACTTGCTTCCGGAAGGTTTTTGACTGCATTTATTTGCCTTGGGAAGTATAATGATAACACGGCGTAACCATGAACAGGCTGTGACATATTATCCAGATGAGTCAATCAGTAAACTTTAATTTGTGTACAAAGTACAAATACGTTGTTCATAAGAATATTTAGACGCCTTGTTTTTCTAACGTCACCAACCAGCCTGCACTATACCAGAATGTCTTCCTTCAGATTTTTTTTCCTCATATACTAATTGTTGAGGTAACTTCTTAATAACATGGGCATGGAAAGTGCGAAATCAAAGGATGATTTTTGTGTGTCTCAAGAATAGCAGTTGTAATAATAGCTCTGTAGTGGGGAGAGAAGTCACTAAGCTTCGCTCTGTGGAGGATGGAGGGGCTGGTTGGAGGGGCTGAAGAGCCTTCGTGGCAAGGACTGAAGTGAGGGGACGTGTTCCCATGGTCTTTTTCCAGCTCCTGCTATCTGACTGTGCTCTGAAATAGTCATCCATATGGTAATTTTTATCTCATACTGAAAGTTCTGTGTGCATTGTCAAATGATTTAGGAACCTAATGTGCCCTCTTGTGCCTTTTTGAGGGGTTCAGATATTCTTTATAATTCTCCTTATTAATTTGTGATCTTGCTATTTAATGTCAGTGATTAATTCTTAGTCTTCAGATGTTAGAAGGTTAGTCTGGTGACCCGAGCCATCTCAGCAAGTGTCTGTCAAAAATGAGCCACAAGTTATTATTAAAATTGTGTGAGGATATACAGTTTAAAGATCAAACCCTTCACCTTTTCCTATTTTTGCTACCCTTTTAAACCTGTGGAAAGTCAGGCTCCTTTAATGCAGGTCAGATGAGTGATTCGTAGGACTTGCATGTGAAGCTGAGCTAGCCTGGGCAAATGACTCCACCAAAGGGCCTCTGGCCACTGGAGTGCTGCTTATTGGGGAGATCTCTGACCAAATTTCTGTGGTTTTGGTGCAAAATGAGTTTTTAATGGAAATTTTAGATGACTGTTAAAAAAATTACTTTTTTGTGTCTACAGAGTTTACAGATGCTTCCTCAACAGCGGAAAGCCATAGCAAAATTTAAGGAGCCAGCACACGCTTTAGCATTTCAACAGAAATTCCACAGGTAAGTGGTTAATCACTGCTGCTGCCTTCAGTTCATTCCCTTCCTTAAAAAGTGAAAAATTTGGTCTTCTCTGATCAGTGTTTTTCTTAATGCAATCAGTCATCTGTTAGTGACCTTTGCAGGTCTTTGTTTTCTGCTCTGTCCACCTAGAATAAGGTTGAGTAGCAGGTTTAAATGTCCTCGATCTCCCTACAGGCACATGATAGATCTGTCCCACATAAACGTGGCGCTCATAGTTGAGTGATGTCTGCTCAGAGAAGTCCCTGCCCGAACAGGAGCGTTCTGGGGCGCGCGTGAGACGCGGTGGCGAGACCATCAGCTTCTGAACCCTTTCGAGTCTGCAGCCTTTGCATTGCTATTGAACTCCAGAATACAGCAGGATGTCCTCAAGGAGAGCTGAACTTGAGAGGATCTCCGGAGGTGGAGTTTCTGTTCCATTTGTTCATGTTCTGTTGTAACCACATGGAACTACAGATTTTTTTTCAAATGCTTACAATGCATGTAGACACTGTTCTTCAAGATACTGCTGTGTGACCACAGTGACTTGAGAGAGAACGTTCACCCCGAAAGATTTAAAAACTTTCTTCATAGCAAAGAATATTTGATAATGGTTGCTCTTATCTTCAGTATGAGGTATTTAAATGAAAACTCACCTTTTCTAAACAAAACACCTTAGTTATGTTGTATATCTGAGCATATAGAAGGTATCCTTGCATAGACTTAAACACATCTGCTTCACTGAATAACAGAATGCTGAGAAGCTTTGGAGGTGACACTGGAAAACTGTAGTTTCTATCTCTGTAAATATTCTAAGTCTGTCTTTGCATTTTCTATTCCAACACAGACTTCCATCTTCTCCTTCCAACTCCACTTACTCCATAAGATGTTGTGTAGGAATGACATTGCTGTATTTTCCCCTGGTTTTTAAAAACAAGGATCTCTGCCCTCGAGTAGCATCGTGGTGTAGTTAACTCCGTGTGGTAACTAAGTTGTTTTAAATGGCATTGCCAGATAGAAGGAAAAAGAAATATTTAGTGGCTCACCTCAAAAATGTTACGCAGGAAGAGTGGTGTATTCCTAGTAGTTGTTATGGACTAGTGTTTCACAATTGCCATATGCTTTAATTTGATTAGTTGGGTTTTTTTCCTTGAAATTTATTTTGTGACTAACGCTGAACCATAAGAAACCCATAATTGCAAAGATTTGGTTTGATGTGGTGTTCCCGATAAAAACAAGACTATCAAACTTTGTGAATCTGCTGTTGAGCGTGGCAGTTCCAGAAAATTATGTGCAAACATTAAGATTATATTTTATTCATAGCAAAATCCGTAGTATTTCCTTTTGGTTAGAACCATTTAGATGGTATTGCCAAAGGAATAACTTCAGTTATTTTTGAATAAACTTACTAAAATGTCATCTTTTTACCGGATTGCAGTTTTTATGAATATTTCTGTAGTTTTTAGACTGTGAGCTTTTGCTTGATCCTTTATTTTAGGAATACTCTTAAGCACCCGATTATTTGAATGGGGGAACTTGCAGAAACTCTGTAGGCTTGTTACATGAGTAACCACAGGAGAACACTCTTATTGGTATGTAATGAAACAGCTGGGACTGAGGTCCAGAGTAAGTGTGCTAAGCACGGAAGGATAAACTAAGCAAGTTCACAGCAGCATAGATTTATTTTTTTTTATTTTATTTTTTTTTTGGTGAAGGTCTAATGGTAACCAAGTCCCCAAGACTACTTAATTGGCTTTCCTGCAGTTTTGGTGCACACACTCAATTAAGTAGAAGCTAGTAAAATTAATGATTGAATAATAAAAATCGTCAAAAGTCTTCTAGATAAATTGCTTTTTCACTGAAATAATACAGAATAATTTGGTACTTCAGAGATGCTACACTGGCAAAAAAATAAATAATAATAATAATTAAGAGTTTTTCTAAGTTTTTCTACATTTCCAACGTAGCCAAGGACATCATGTGAATTTTCCCACAGAAGTGAGCTTTAAATCTGTCTGCCTGTTTCCACATTTGTGCTTAATATTCATATTATATGTTCTGCATGATTGCAGTGCCCCGTTCAGGTTAGTCCTAAGCCCAGAGTAGTGAAGGAGACGCAGGCAGGGAGTGCCTGGAGGAAGCCACCCCTGAAGACCTAACACGAGGTGATGCCAGTGACTGGTGCTACCAAATGCGGTTTAATTCTTCACGTCCAGGAGCACCAGAGCCCTATGCTTCCTCTTGAGGTTCTGTAATATTTTTTTAACATAATAATAAATGCTTGTATTTAAAACAAGTCATTAAACAGTTATTCATCCCACTGTTCCCGCGCAGCTTCTCTGTAACGAGAAAGATGGACAAACGTCTAGGGATGGAATGGGAATAGTGTGTGCCTGGAAATGGGAGCTAGCAGCGGGGTTCAGCAGTAGGAACATCTGGAGTGGATCAGCTGTCCTGTCATCAGCAAACGTTGTTGGGGTTAGGAGGTTTCTGGAGGCCCGAGAATGTGGGTTTGATTCAAAAGTCAAAGAAGTTTGTAGAAACGCTCCTGCTTTGGGTTTTGAATCCATCCCAAAGAGACTGAAGTTCAGCCAACATAAACAAGCTTTAAAAATTCTTAAATCAATTGCTTTTTAACAACAACCAAAAAAAAAAGATAAAAATGGGTGACTTTGGAAGACATGAAAGAGCCTCAGATCTATCCAAATATAGGAGGCAATGTAAGCAATGTCTGTTTAATGCCTAGAGGGATCCTCTAAAAGCAGTTGCAGTAGATTTTTTGCTTGTGCCTAGCTAGAGTACAGGCAGACTTGCTTGCTGGTGATTTTAGCTGCTTTTTGCAGTAGCTGGATATCACACTATACACAAACATATTATATGTATGTATGTCTATATGCATTTTATTATACACATACATACATACGTACACCCATGTATTATCACCGTGTCTTTATAATATCTTGAGATTGAGTAGCAAAATTAGCAGTTAGGTGAGTCACTTGTTAAAATGTTTAAGCGTCCTGTTAGTTCTCAAATCCTGACTTAAAACTGGATCTGTTGGCAGTGACCAATTTGAATGATAATGTAACTTTTAGTTCCATTTGTTGTGTCTCCTCCCCAAAATCGCAGAGGAAGTAGAGGTAAAGGATGTGTTATTTCCATTTTCTGTTTTAGCACATAGTTAAATCTGAACATCTTAACTTTCTTGGAAGATCTGTTGCAACCATTATCTTGTTCTTTCTTTATCATGCATTCAAAATACAATGCAAAGTGCAAGAAAAAAAAATTTAATGTAGTATGTAAATATTGAACTTTTAAAATTAAAATGTTATTCAGAGTGCTTACAGTCAACCACATCTTAGCTATTTGTTAGGTTTTTTTGTGTTGTCTTACGTAAGTTTAGTGGATACAGTTCCATAAATGTTGATGTGTTTTCGTGTATATCTTCAAATTTTTATAAAGATGCTAGTAAGTCAATACATATATCCTGACCTGTGTATTATTTGTTCACAATCCTTATTAGCATAATTTTATAATGATTCTATTAGGTAATTCCAGTAGGTGATTATATGGAGCCAGTTTTTTTTTTTGAATTATTTTGTTTCCATCTTGTAGCGCTGGAGAATTCATTTTATAGCAAATCTTATCTTGCCTTGACTAAGAGACTGGTTTGGCCAAATGATCTGTGGTGTGTTAGAATGTTTTACATTTTTAAAAAAGTTCTGTCCTTTAACTTTTATGGGGATTATACACTGCACTTGTCAGACCAGGGTATGGGGATTTAGGTTTATTTGATTTTGCTGTACCGGTACAGATAGGTCTGCCTTGTAATACTGTTCTCAAAAGTTTGGGGTATTTTTGTTTTACCCATAAATCAAGTCGGTCGTGTTAACCCTTTTATTTCATCAAAATGTCAGCGATTGATGTGGCACATATTGTATGGTGGAACAATTTGCAGTATTGGAAAAGCTCAGTAAAATTGTCACTAGGTAAGAGGAGGACCCGATATCTTCATAGCTGAAGGAGCTGCCATGCAAATGTTGTTCTGTAAAGTAGGGCAGAGAATAAACTTGGAGGGAAATTGTTCTAGTCCCACCAATATCTCCAGATCGATTTTGCAGCAGAGACTGAATCCTGACACCCAGTTTGCAAAAAATCTTCAGATACCTAGTTCATTCCCCAGTTTATTTCTGAAAACTCCCTTTAGATTTCCAAATTCCTGTGAAACGTCCTTCTAGGCATTAAAATACCAAATGCCCTGAGCAGTCAAATTCTGTCACAGTAGCTCCCCATTGCAGGGATTTAGCTGGGATGGTTTTTGCAGAACCGTAGGTTATTTCAGAGCGCCTTGAGGGTCCTCCCAGGTTTCTCTTAACGTGGTCTAAAGACTTGGACTGAGAAAAATCCTTCCATTTGGTCCTGTTGTGTTTTTTTTTTTTTTTTTTTTTTTTTTTTTT
>JAYECN010300313.1:0-24429 GCA_035222435.1 Microcambeva ribeirae | reverse complement strand
AACTTGTCAACCAGGACTCCCAGATCCCTCTCCACGGAGCTGCTTTCCAGCAGGTCAGCCCCTGATCTGTACTGGTGCCTGGGGCTATTCCTGCCCAGGTGCAGGACCCTGCACTTGTCCTTGTTGGACCTCACGAGGTTCCTCTCTGCCCAATTCTCCAAACTGTCTAGGTCCCTCTGAATGGCAGCACTCCTTGCAGTTCTGTACTGGTATCCTCTTCCTCTTTCCAAAGAGATAAAATAATAATCAAAAACGATTATTATTCTCAAGGTTATTTACGACCTACCCTCCCAGAGGTTACTAGCTCTCGCATGCTACTGCGAAGCTCTTGCCTGCTTCTCACTGGCCACAAGGCAGCGGTCACTTTTGTGCAGTACGGACAGATTGTCCTCTGCTCTCCCCAATGCTGTTTTGCTTGCACGAGAAGAGTATCCCTGCCAGTTCAGTGTCCTGTTTCAGATCCTTCTTTATCACAGTATTAAAAATGGAAAGATGACATATTGTGCTGAAACAACATCCCATTTTGCAGACCAGTAGCTTTCCTTGTGACCACTCGGCATCATGCACATGTGCTCTCCTGACTGTTTTCAGGTTCTTTCTTCAGACGGAGAGATCTTTGATGTCTTGCTTTTGTCCAACTGTTTTTTCTCTCTAACATGTTTTAATTAGAGATTGTTAAACAAAGGATCAGCTAGAACACGTCTTCTGAAGTTTCTTGTAGACCCTGTCCCCATCCTTGGATTTGGCTCTATCCAAAAACTGCCACTTTGCTCCATGCTGCTTATTCTGACCTCTCAGTTTGTTATCACATGGACTGAAGCCTGAAACCGATGGCTGCTTTTGAGGAGTCCACATCTGATACACTTATTTTCTTCTAAACTTAACTAAACTAAAACAGCACAGGTTGAGTTCTTTGCATTTGGACATTTCCTAGTTCAACTTTCCCGGACTCCTCTGACCGCCTGATTTATACTACCACCACTGTATACGTTGAATCTGATGGAGGAGCCGTGTCAGTTCCTCACAACAACTGCGTGTGGACAGGTTGATAGGAGATCTTCTTCACGCAACTATCAAACACTCAACAGCAGCCATTGTGGACCAGAGAGGTAATCTACTTTCCTTGACTCAGGCAATGTGATTTATGTTAGGAGCATCATAGATATCTTTAAAAGACTTTTATGGTATTATATACTGAAAAAAAAAAAAAAAATGAAACATGCATGCTGATTTCTTTAATAAGTACTTAGCAGAAAGTTAAATAAATGCAATTTTAAAGGCATTTCAGTAAGTGACAAGATGGGATTCCAAGCTCTAACAAACTCAATGCATCGCTTGTCTCATTATGGACATACTAAGAAGACCCAGATGATGTCCTCTGTCTTGGCTGCTATTCGTTCCCTGCAAAATAATTAACTCATTGATTTCAAGCCTAAAAAAAAACAATGCAAATCTCACAGCCACAGGATATTCACATCTTCTGTAGAGATTCTTATTCTTTAATAATGTGTAGAATAACTTCTTGTTTGCTGAGCACTGCATGGCTGCATTATATAAAATCACTGCTAGCAATATCAAAACATATTAAAAGTTTAACTAAGACAATGTGTTTCAGAAGAATTTGCTTTCTTTGGAGCAGGAATGTCCCCATAAAAAGGCATGATCTGTACTAGACTGAGCTGTCCAATGATCTGCAAACACTGCACATTGTGTCCTGGAGTAAACCCTGCTTTCTTCTAACCCAAATTGGTTTGGATTCTTCCTGTGCATGCAAAGAACATTTCTGAATAATACTAAAGCTATATGTTTTTAACCTGCATTTTGATTTGTGCGGTTGCCTTACGCAGAGAGTGTTCTCAGTTTTCAGTGATTGCAAGTCTATCGATAATCCTGCCGAGTCTCTTCACTGTACTTTTCATTTCTTCCTCTCCTTTTTTTGAGGGTGGGATTTTAACAGGGCCCTGAAAAGCAGACCCATTGCTTTTTCCAAGACTTGTCCCATTATCCTGTCTGATTTGACCAAAAAAGGTATTTTTCCCCAGATTCTCTCTCTCCAGCCCCCTGTTATTTAGGTAGATCTCTGCAGTGACACAATTGAACACACGCGCGCTCTAAATTTCTCTCTGCACAATACTTCGAGTATTTCACTCCTCTCCCTCTCAGCCTGCCTCTTACCTCTATTTCTCCTCATGCTCTGCTGTGCCCCTCCTCATCTGCTCTAGTTTCACCATTTCTCCTGAAAGCTTGGAATTCGCTAGTTCTTCTCATCAACCCTTCCTGTTATTACCTATATATTGACATTAGAGTACAAGGCAGGAAAGTACAGGAGATGTGTAAGTGAGTTGGGGAGAGTTCACTTAACTGCTCATGAAGGCTGGGGGATTTTAATTTTGCAGACTTTGAGAAGATTTACCCAGCAATGCAGAAGTGGAAATAAAACAACTCCTATAATACTGGAAGAAATGTCTGGTGCCATGAGCACTACAGTCCTACCAGGGTTGACTCCATGCCAAGTTTTCCTCATGGCAAAACTGAGAAGTTGCGTCTTCATTCAGTTTTTGTCTTAGAATGTTTCTCATACACATATGCTTTTTACTACAGAAAAACTTAACATACATAAGCACTTACACTGGCTCAGTCCAAAGGTAGTTCTGGCGTGGAGCTCTGTCTCCAACAGTGACCAGAAGATATGCAGAAAAACAGTGCAAGAAACAGGGAAAGTGCAGAACAACTCTTCCTTTCATATACCCTCCCAGTTTACTGCCTTTTTTAGTAGTAAAAACAAGTTATAACTTTGGCAGAGTGTCCCAGCTTTTTACACTTTCACCATTCCTATTCTTGTTACACAATACAGGGCTCAGGTCCTGGAAGGCAAGTATGACACGAAATGCATTTAAGGATGGCTTTAAACATTACCATTTGCACTTCTTTTCAGCCTTTCCCCAACACTTCTTCAACATATACCCCAAAGGACAAGAAGATACCAGACGCAGAAATGTCGAAGGGCAAGTCCACCCTTTGACTTCCACGGTGTCAGGGCACGATGCCGCCAACAGGGCACACTCTGCAGGATGAAGTGTTTGACAGTCTAGGACTTCTCTCCTTAAGAATCAAATGCATTTCACTCCAAATCTGATGTTTAGCCTGTGCTCCTTATTTCTTACCAGCACCTCCTACTACATATTTTATACCTCCTCTGCATATTACACCCTTGCAGTATAACTGACTGGACTACTGCTAAGTGCATAAGCCAGGGTCAGTCACAGCTGGACATTAAAGTTTTTATTTGTGTGTGTATATACAGTATTTATAAATGCAGAAGATAAAACTCTTAGAGAATGGTGATACTCTGACATCTAAGAGGAAGAAAGAGACCAAAAAAATAGTGATGACTGTCTTAACAAGAAATAAAATTAAAAAAAAAAAAAGAAAAACATGTATGCATGTTGGGGGTGGAATGTAGTCCTCCAAAAAAGCCAGGACTATCTGCTCTTAGCAACAACGCTGGATTGGTGTTCAGTCTGAGACATAATTCACATGCCTGAAGTTGCAGGAAAGATCTAATCTTACTACTGTGGAAGTTAAAAAGCTTTGTCAATGTATGCAGAATCTAAACCCAACAGGAAACAGCAACCAGCCTCACAAACTAATAGTACTATTATTTTCAGTGAATAAAAGCCACTGCAAAAAAGGGATGTTTTATGCTTAATTACTGTGAATCCAGTCTCCAGACTTGGACGGTTACTCACTCTCTACAAGGTTGCACGAGGCTCTATGTCCCTCAAAACTGTCAGTCTCTTCAAGCACATTTTCCTTTTATAATAAAAATAACATCTTGAAAATAAGATTGCTCTCTGACAAGTATAAATAACAGAAGAGCAGCTGCAGTGATTAGCTTGCAAGAACTGCCATAATTCAATGCTAACGAGCTGAAATTCACACTTGCAGAATATCAAAATGATTTCTTCACGTGGGGGAAGGTTTTATTTTTAATCATTATTATTATTACTTCTTTCATTCCCCCTCATCTTCAAATGAGCATGTAGTTCACTACATGACTAGACTACTGTTTTATCATGTCACCACTGCTGACAAACATCATACAGCTCAAAGCACTGCAGAAAATGTATTCCTTTGAGAAATGACATTCACAAGTCTTGGGGCATCTGCCTCTACTCCCACGTCCTGTGGGCAGCCCTAGTCTCACGAAGGGCAGAATGGAGTTTGAAAAGTTTGAGAGAAGGACAAGTAAAATGAGTAAGAAGATGGAACAGCTGCTTTATGAGGAGAGACTAGAAAGACAGAGGCTCTTTGGTTTGGAGAGGAAGAAGGTGGGGAGAGATGCAATGAACGCTTAAAAAATTCAAAAGTTAGGGGATAAGGTCATTGTGGGAATGCAGTTCAGGAAACCTGAAAATACTAAAACTTGTGGACACTCATCAGGACATAAATGAGATCACCTTGAAACACATAAAAGAAAATACTTCGTGGAGATGATAGTGAATTCCTAGATTTTGTTGCCACAAAAGGCTGTGGAAGCAAATAGCGTCTGTAGGTTCAAAGAGGAACCGGACAAATTTATGGAGGGCAGGATCATGCAGATATAAAAAGATTTAGGGTAGGGGCATTCTCTTCAATATCCCTACTTCAGTGCTTGTCAGTGCGGTGGAAATGCAAGGGCACAGACTGCAGATAAATGCAAGGCTTGAGATCTTTCCCTAAATCTTCTTTTCTACTGTCACTGCTGTAGAGAGAGTACTGTCTATGCAGGCCACTAGTGAATTTCTTAAGAAATTTAGAAATTTCTGTTTTATTCATTAAACATTATCTTCTGTTTCTAAATCATCTTTAATGAATGATCAGAAATTGTTCGATTATAGAATACAGCTAAAAAGTTCATGATTTCATATGTAGGTAAATGAAGAGTAGCAGTGCTGTTTTTAATTACAGCCCCGTGACAGAGTGCTAGACACAGAAGAAAATGATGCTGTACAACAGCACCTGGGTGTGCTCCTCCTTAGAAACACCGAGGAGAAGCAACGTTTGGAGAAACTCCTGCAGATGGGAATTATTATTTTTTTTTTTCCAGAAACTGAATTCAGTTTAAGGAAATTAAATCTTGAATGACTGCAATCTCCCTAAAGGACTCTCTCTGCAGTTCCTGGTAATGAACGTTAATCCATTTATGGTAAAGCACAGGCAGCTTAAAAATTTCACAAAACTGAAGTGTTTGTGAAATTCAGCTTCGAACTTTGCCTAAATTTTGCTAGTTATTACTTCAGTTTCTTTTGCTGAGACCCAGATACTCTCTTGAAATCTTTCCGTAAAATTGATAACCCCAATAAAGATGTTTTATTGGAAAAGAAGCAGGCCAGACAATGTGGACCTCTTACGAGCATACTCAGACCAGTGGGCAGGGAGTGAGAGTTAATGAAATGCTTCATTTTACACTTAAGGGATTTTGTATACCAGCAATTTGAATGCAGAATTGTCTTCCCTCCTCACCAAGATTTAAGCAACAAGGCAACCCTTCCTGGTAACACAGGATTCACCTTTTGTAATCTACTTCATAAAAGAAGGCCAAGGGTACCATGAATTTCTTTAGAACACACTAGAAGAGAAAGTTGCTTCTGAGGGAGAATCTTTAGTACAGGGCTCATAGGATGTTCCCAGACCTCTTGGTTTTCAGGGCTTCTGAAACGTCCCTCACTTACAACATGCTGCCTTGTGGCGATTACCTCTACGTCTCTGCAATTTCTCTTGTTCAATATGTTTGTGTCCCAACAAGACCAAGTGATGCAGATGAAGGGTTAGTATTGCAACCCTGAAGGAAGCAAAAAGTCTGATATGATCATATGTCATCTGCCCACTAACACAGCAGAAATAATCAGGTTATAATACTCAGCCCCTGTAAATATTATTACTGGCTCTAAGTGGCTGCCAGCAATCAGGACTTGGTAGCAAGGTATGGATGTACTGCCAAGTTATTCTCAACATTTCAGAGTGCTTTATGCATACATGATGAAGTCAAACTTCAGTTGCTATTAATTTCTATTAGAGCATGGCAAAAGAGTAATAAAGAGTGAGAGGAGGAAAACTGAGGCCCATTTGATAGATGAAAGAGCAGGGAAGAGTCATTCTCTGCCAGAGTCAATGCTCTTCTCTGGTCCCAATCCCTTTGCAGCAAGTGGAGAAACGGCGCTAGAAGCAAAGGTTTCTCAGGGAACCCACGTGTGAGAGCTTCACTAGACAGTAACAAGAGATGTGTTCGAGCCTTCTATAGCATGTTCTCATTTCATGCTGACGTTGGGCATGCCAGCCTTGAAACAACCATGAGCATGGTGCTAACGGTGCTGGTGTCCAAGCAAGGGGACACTGCTGTCAGACACTGTGGGTTCTAGTAGGATTCTAGGATTACCACTAGCAGAACGACTGTGCGTATTCCCACTTGACAAAACGGGGGAAACACGCGTTTGACTTTAGCCCTTGAAATGCTCCTGTCATGGAAGCATATGCGATAGGTCCACCAGATTGTATGTGGTTATAAAGCTGTGTCAAAGGAGCCTTTGTCCACAAGAGACTCACAAGTCCATTATTAGCGAACACAGACTGACAACTCTTTGTGGTTTTCACAATGACTTCAGACTCCAAACCAGCCGCTGGTTCCATCAAGTGCAATAAGCTATGTCCAGGGACAAAACTATTCAGCCACTAAGCAGAGTATCTTACAACCTTTTCCCTCCTATAGAAGAGCAGTCAACGCGTATCTGAGTTCTGATTTTCAAAATTCAGAGTTCCTTTTATGTTTTAAATAGCATATGTGTGCTAGTTTTACCTTCACTACAAACCAATAGTAAGTGTTCAAGTATTCTAACAAAACTGCAGGTTTGTGTACCCCAGAAACTACTGTACTTACTGTAACTCTCCAAATAAATTATCAGGCAGAAATCTCTACTGCACCCAAAGAAGAATACTATGTAAAGTTATTCTTGTAGTTCTGCATTGCTTATACATTACTACCGTAAGAATTATATTCTGTCTGCAGCAACACTTGGACAATCAAGGGATTTGTTCTATTTTTACTAGGATGTTCTACTTTTTAGCAAAATGTTTTGCTTCTACTGTACCCTTTATCCATAACCAAAAGGGAAGTAACAATATTAGTGCAAATCATCTCCCTAATTCAACATAACTGAATGTTTCCTATCACAACTTGGTATGAATGGCAGTACGTTGGGAATGCATCACGTACAAATCGATTTCTTGCCATGGCTAAGCTGCATTCTCTATGTATTATTGATTCAACTGAAGAGCCATGTGGCATAAACAGTTAAAATATAGTTACAGGAGACTGAGTCCTGCATTAAATCAGTAATTAACTTGTTTTTATGACCTATTTCTTCAGGACCCATGAGTGAGCTTCTGCTTTTTTTCTAATAGCTTCTGCCCTTCACATAACACTAAAATGTTGTGCCACACAAACTAACAAAGCGAGAATAGAACACCCATCTCTCAGATTTTTTGGTTTTGAAGCTAAGACAAGAAGAGAATTTGTGTTGTGACCTTCCCTTCTGATATCTCGGTAAATACTTATTTGACAGAATGTGCATTAGCTTCCTACAGCCAACAATTAAGGGTTAAGTTTAATATCGCTTTACTCTGAATTTAGCTTTAGGACTAGAGCTCTCAGACAAGCTTATATAAGACAGCAGTGCTCTATTTTCTGGAAGTTTTTACACTGGAAACGGTGAATATTGTTTTAGGTAAAACAGACTATTTTACATTTTTTTACAGCATCAATAGAGATAATTAAAACACTTATTGCATTCACATCCAAGCATCTCCAGATAGCTCCAGATTATTTTCGACAAATTTTTTTCACAGTAGCTCCAGCTTTTCATATGAACACAGTCAAGACAAGAATTCTAATAAAATAAGATATACTTGGTCCAAGTTCATAGAGTATCATATCCTCATGATATATAAGAAACATTATTAACTCTCAGCTACTTTGCCTTCTTCTGTACACCGTTACACAGTACCCTCCATACATCTTTCCCTTCCCAGAGGGGTTTTGAGCAGGAGTCTCTCCAGATATCTGCCCTCTTCTGGATGTAATCAAAAGATGTTTGATTATTTCTGCATTTATAAAATGCAGCAGTCTGTTTTTCAGTAGAGGACAATCTACAGCTTTGTGTCTCTGAGAAATGGCAAAGGTTACACTACACTAATATGAGAACTATGAAATTCCAGGTGTCTGCTTCATAGCTGTATTAAAAGTTCCTTTTGTTTCTTTAGCCAGCCAGCTTTCTACTGCTTTTTTTTTTTTAACGTCTTATGTAATTTTTCACTTTTGCAATTCTTTGTATTTCTCAGTGCTTAAAGCACACTGATGCTTTCTGGTAAAGCACTTAATTTTCCTTCACAAAAATAATAAAGAAATATTTCCATATTTCAATATTGCTCATAGTAAGCCTGTCAAGCACAGGTTATTATGGCTGGAAGGGACTTAATATAATCTTTTCCTCTGCCAAGCATCAGGACAAACTATTTCTTTGTTACTCCTCATCAGTGTTTGTTTGGCTAGCCCTGTTAAAAACATCTGATAATGCAGACTGCACAATTTTTGCAACCTGTTCATGAATTTAATGTTAGTTTCTCCTTAAGCTTGTTCATAAACTCATGACCTGAGTAAAGGGCTCTGCCAAACACTTTCATAAGGACCCATTCATCAGGGAGCTGGATCTTTGCTTTTGTGAGCTCTCATCTTTAAATACACCACAAATATTAAGATGCAGAGCAGAAATGCTTGAGACAGAAAGTACTTTAAGGAGAATTTCAGTTCTTGACAGTGGAAGCGGGAAGCTGCAGCTTTTTCTCAGTCATACAGCCAGTGCACGCTTTGAAACTTTCACTGCACATCTGTGCATCACTGCATGGACTAGGCGCCAAGCCAAAGGCTGGATTCCTACGAGTCCATGCAGCTCCCACACGTTCGCAGCACTAGGACCCAGAGGGAGCTTAATTCCTGTGAGTCAGTGCAGCTCGCTGAGCCCTGAAAGCAGTGAATGAGGCTGGAAAGGCAGAGGGAATGTGAATGGCTCTTCGGGCTTGGGAAAGTGTCCACGGACCAGGGTGCTACAGACTACAAAACAGCTTGGACACCCCGCAGGATTCCCTCTCCCTCCAGGGTTGAATGATAACAGCTCCGAGGTGAGTGACCCCACAGCAGCCACAGGGATTTCACAAAGCAAGTAACGTTGCTGTTGCATCAGTTGGGGAAGTTTCGTATCTTTAAAATTTGTCAATGCTTTTTTGCTGTACTGTGATTTCGCTGTCTTAAAGGGGTGAAGATCAGATGTCTTTGAAACATGGAGTGCTCGGGGCTTAAAAGGAACGTTTGTTCAGAGCAGCTTGATCTAGTAAGGCTGAAAATTGCATCTACTAATGCAGTTTAAACTCCATGCACATCTGGAAGGTGTTCATAAAGCATTTGTGGCTAAGTTCAAAGCTTGAAATGTATCCTTAGTAAAAGCAGTTTAACCGTACCTTAACAGCAAGCATTCTTACTCACTGTTTTTCATCTGGGTAAATCAGACCTTACTTTCATTTGCACAGGTACAGGAGTTAACTTCTATACGAAAATGTTTTGCTGTCTTGGTTTTGAGTATTAAGATTTGTTTAACACTTTCCTTCTTTTCAAAGATAATTCTACTCTAGCTGAGAATTCCTTTCTTGCTTTGTAAAAAAATAAATAAATTAGAACTATGGTAATTTCAAACATAATTGGCAAAAGGCAGAAGCCCTCCAGCTACAGGCAGAGCTGTAGTTCACTTCAGACTGTGTATTCTCTAAATCCACTCGGAAAAGATTACAAACTCCCTGCTGACTGCTTGTTAGTGACAGGATGAAATTGATAGTGTTTATTGATTTATCCTCGGTAATAATAACACTGTTTTATCTGATTCACCAGTCAGAGACAAGAACGGGAATCCCAGTGAGGGAGAGGGAAGGAATTTGTGTGCCAAGAACAAAAAGTGTTTGTGCTTCAGTTGTTTTCTTTACTTTAAATTCTCCTTATACGCTCAACAAGTTTTAGAAAAACGTAAAAGGGAGTGCGCTTGTCAGGCTGGTTTTTCCAAGTTGTCACAACTTGGAAGTTGCATTTTAACTGCTAGGCAGATAATTCCTGAGTGTTTTCATGCATTAGCGTGTTACAATAAAGCCTCTTGGGCACTTTTTTGCTAGGCTAAAATAGAATGTGACAATTTATGTGCAGAAAGATAGGCAGGAAGCTGACTTGCCTGTACATTCATGTTCACTGCAGTTCTGGGCCTTTTCAGGTACTACGGAAAAGAGGTCCTTTAAAATGCTGTTGACAAGTAGCATCTCACATTTGTGCAAAACTCCCAGGATTACAATCGTGTCTGCATTTTCACACACACACAGAAAAGATTAGGGGATGAGGGGATGAAGAAAATAAAATGGAGTGTCCACGTGAGCAGGATTAAGAAAGATTTGGCCCTTATATTAATCATTAGGTGCATGAATCATTTGCTAAAAAATCTCAGCAAGGTCTGCAGTATATTTCTTCTGACGAATGTGTGCGGCCAAGTAATAGTAATTTCATATCCTGATCAGCCCCAGCCAATCACTCCAAAGGGATCTGTCAGTCTCACAACAGGGTAGCTCAGAAAGTAACTGTGGCATTCTTACTCACGATTTTCACATCCTCTTAGCTTATCAGTGTGCATTTTCTCACACAAAAGCTTAAGTTATCTCCTCAGACGTCTTCATTTGGGTTCTGCAGAGAATTATAGAGCACAAATGATCATTCTAACCCCTATGCTAAGCTATTTGAAGTGATTGTTACTTAGAATGATTAGGCTATCTAGGTAATCACTTTAAAAAGTTAATTTAAAAAAAACAGGTTAGAAAAATATGTAAAATGCTCAATAAGATAAAGTGAAAAAGCCTTTCTTTTTAAGTGAAAAAGCCTTTCTTTAATGACATATGTATGACAGGAGGATAGATAAAACTAGATATTTAAAAACTAGACTGCTTCATCCATAGAATACACCTCCTAATTTCACCTCTGGTCATTTACAAAATGTTCTTTTAAATGCAAATTCTGTAATAAAATTATCATTAATCAGTTTTGTATCTTTAGATCTGACAGAGGATATCATTATCTATTAATTAACATTAATTGCATTAAATTGAAGGAATAATTTGGAAAATATGTAGATAATTTTAAGGGGGTAATATAGTTCTGTCATTGTTTTAGTCTCACTCTTAACACAAAAGCGGTAAAATAATTAATAATTTAACTGCAAAACATATAATATTCCAGCATCAGAATCTACACTGCTGTTGGTGGGTTGAGAAATGTTTATCCAGCCTTTAAATCTTGGCCCACTAAAAGCCAGTGAACTGCAGCACCTTTCAAAGCGCCTGCACCAATGGTGACCTCTGCTGGCAACTGCTCTCTCACCAAAACTGTTCAAAAAGTGCCCGTGAAATAGAACATTTATTAGATTAGTTAATGTAGAGAAATATAAAAATAGAGAAATGTAAGGTAGTACTCTTCCCACAAGACTTGCCTCATTGAAACGAGGGGTGAAAGGCGCATTTAACAACGGTGCGACGGCTCCTTTCTTTTCCCACAGTGACGCCAGGAAGGAAGGACTTTGCCAAGGGATCGCATTGGCTTGATTCCGCTACCCCTAGAGCTATTTATATAACTTAGCGAAAGCAGAGCCCCAGTCCCTCATGACAAGCCTATGTTGTGCCCCCTTCCTGAACATCGCATGTAGTTATGGTCACTGTTCACACCTCAAAGAAAGAATAGAGGAAAACCAGAAAAGGTCCCAGAAAGGGCAACGATGATGATCAAAGGCCTGGAACAACTTACATAATAAGATGAACTACATGGATTAGGACTTCGCCGCCTGGAATGGAGATGGTTGAAAAAGGTTATATTAACTCATGACTGTTCAGAAGAAGGTTAAGAGACAATAGCTATTGTTGGTCTCCCAGTTCAAAAAACCAGGAACAGGAAATGAAACCAACAGGCGGCAGGTTCAAAGCAAAAAAAGTTCTTTTCTCCAGGCATCATTAAGGCTTCTTTCCACAGGATACTGTTGTTTTCACGGGTTCAAAAAGCAATCAGACATACTAAAATCAAAGATACTACCTGCAGTTCAGGAAATCTGCAATTCAAAATGATTGGTGAGTGGGAGAGTATAATAAGGCAATATCACTATATGATTGCCCTATTTTTATACTGCTCATTAGCATTACTAGGTACCGTAGAAGACAAAATATTGGCCGGGGTGGCTTTTCTTCTTTCTGGTCGAGGCATCCTTATCTGTTCCACCTCAGCATTTTAGCCAAATACTTCACCCTCCTTGCAAGAAGAAAGGTCACTACGTAATCTCTACTGTATGTTGCCAGCTCACCGATGGAAGTATGGGGCTTTTGTTTAAACATGAAGGTGAATGTAGTGTTCTTTTTATTTAAGTATTCGTTAATTAGATATAAGTATATGCTCACATGAGTTTCCACTGCAGAAAGAGATTAATGCTGAGACATACAACTGGATAGGCAAATTAAGGTCTAAACAGATTACGACTTGAGCAGTGGAAAAAGGCATAAGAAAACTACACAACTGTTTGATCTCATGAGAGGCAGTGAAATATACTTGAAATGGGTAAACACGGTTTTATCGCATTCTTCCTGCCTATTTCTGGAGCTAACCTCTTATTCTGAGACTCGTAATTGAACTGAAGTCTTCTCTTAATGCTGTCACTAAAAATGTTACACATAAACAGTAGAAAGTAAGTACCACATCATTTATTGCATTGACAGTATACCTTCCACCTTGATTACTGCAGAGTCCAGATGATGATGTTTATGCTACGGTTAAAGAGTTTTGGCTCACTAAATATGCGTTTTTAAATATATCTTCTATTTTTGGAAGCCATTATGTGCTGGGTGACTCAGGTATGGAAAAGGAATTGTGCTTGTTCACACAGAACAAAGCCACATTTTGTGAAGTGCATTTTCTGCCCATTACTTTAGGATTCTTTTGAGATGCTATGTGTACCAGCACCGGATCAGCAAGGCATTTATGCATGTGCATTACCATGGTCATAAGAAAAATTCAGTTAAACTCTTCAGTGTTAACGTATTCCAAGAACAACTCTCAACTCTGAAAAAAAAAAAATCACTTTGCCCCTACTATAGCACTGTATTTCCAATGGCCATGAAAATGATTGTGTTGGATCATCTCCGCTATCCACCTCCTCGATTCTCTGCGGGTTTCCTGTTTCAGCCTGAAACTAACACTTCTACACAGCAGTCTCAGCAGTGCTGCCTTCTCTCATTAGTACAGGTCAAAGGGACGTGGAATAGAAATGCCATTTATGAATTTTCATTCTTAGATGTGTGAAGCAATCCTTTAAATGCAACTAACCGAGGGCTACACTGCATAGTCTGCAGTCAGCTGCTTGTTCAGAGCTTGGTGACTTCACAGAGCAATTTGCTTCAGGGCAGGATGACATAGCAAAGAAGGGACACTTTTTTTTTCAAAAGTAGCTGCTAATTTCCAGTTCTACTGTATTTATGTATCATATTTAGGACTTGCTTAACAGGTTCTAAAGCTCCTGAAATTCCATATGAAGCTCATCAGCTTAGGAAATTAAGTCCCAGAAAATGAAATCTGGGCCTTTCAAAATGGAGATACCCACAAATAATGTATTGTATGGGGCACCTGCTAGGAGAAGTATTCTAGCTTACATTCCATTGCACGGCAGCTTCTGTATGCTTTTCTGAGAGTCCCTAGTGAAAGAACTGCACATGCAGCTTTTGTCTTTACTTTTTATGTCTACTCGCTCTCAGTGGTTTTAATAAGTCACAAACAAACAAAAAATTCTAATTCAAATTGTGTATATGGTCATATTTCATTCAAGGTCTCATTCTACTGCTCTTTAATGTAAGTATCTCTATAGATCTCAAGGAGCCAAGTACACAGTGAATGTGAAGTACTCAATAGCAGTGAGACAACTACACATGCCTGAAATCTAGGGGGATTTAAGTGTTCTGAATTACATTAGAAATGAAGTATTTTGAACTAAATGAACACACGGATATAGGGATTATTGCTTGTAAGTTGTATAGCTACATGCCATTAAATTTGAGTGAATTCTGGATTCTCCTGAAAGGCAAGGAATTCCCTAGCAATCCTTTTTTGTTTTTGTTTTTTTTTTTTTTTTTTTCTTGTCTCTTTTGTACTGATAGATGGAGCTTCTATAAAAGGTTTTGCTCAGTTATAACTTTAGTAATCCAAATAGAGGCTGTTTTCACTTTCATTTTTAGCAGGATCTTTTTTAGAGATTGCTGCCGTACGCTGCCCTACCTGAACAAGGCCGGCGTCCCCTATTCAAATGCAAAACTTCTACCTTCCCAGGGACACTTGTCTTCCAAAAGTTACAGCATTCTGTCTGAAGAAAGAAAATCTCTTACTGGAGCCTTTTGTAGTCAAGGGATATATGCTCCCCAATACCAGGGAGAGAACAGGAAATCCAGCATCCTAAATTAATAACATAGGGATATATTATACATTAAGTTTTCCGTGGCTTTTTTTTCTCGTGTATGGCATGTTAGCACTTTATGGATGCAGGTGAAGACAGCACCAACACGATCACATCTGACAGATCTGTTCAGATTTGTCATCTTTTATAACTACTGATTACTATAAATTGTCACATTTGTATATTTTTGTTTATTCCTGGTCTAAGAATTCTTCAGGAGTAGGAAAAATACTCACATCATGATCAGACATCTAAAAAAAGGACTGAGCCTGAGGCTACGAGGCCAAGGCATGTTAGATATTTAATCCATGCAAAGACAAGCTCATTAAGATTAGAATCCTGAGATCACAGAACCTTGGAGTGATTACCTCTACGAAGTATTTAAATTAAAGGTTGTACCATAGATGTCCTTTTTAACTCTGAAATAACCCTTCATCTCTCTGAAATTTGCAAGCCACCACATGTCCAGATATTTTTTACAGATATTTCCTTTTTTTTTATCAATTTATTTTACCTGGGAACTTTTTCTGCTTATATTTTCAAATTTCAGGATGGTTCTAGAATGCCCATACATACATAATTTTTGCCCAGGAAACCTCAGACAAGGACAAGAGTAACACTTATTTACAACGGGTGTTGATATATCCCTTCCTTCCTGTCTTTTTGGACTAGGAAAGAAGCAATATTTTCAGGGATTTTGGATGTTCTATTATTCTCCTTCAAACCTACAACAAGGAGCAAACATTATGCATTATTATTTTCTTGGATAGATAGATATGATCAGCACAAGATGCTGGGGAGGAACATCATACAGCCAGATCTTTAAGGGAGTCAAAACTTAGGAACAATATTATGGACAAAATGCTGACATTCAGTATTCAGGGTAAGACTTGAAGTGGCTTCGCTGATGAAGCACGATATTCATGTGACAGTGCCCTGCATTTATTACCCTTCTGACACTTACAAAGTTATCCACAGAAGAGGCCTCCCACTCTTTCTTTCATCAGCCAGTTTCTAGTGCTATGGATTCCTTTCCCTTTCCATCTGACTGCAGTTCACCATTGTCAGCTAGAATTACAATGGTATTTGCTTATGATAATACGATTTTTTTTTTTTTTTTTTTATCATACTTGCCTTTGACAAGACGTATGGGTTAAGTTCTTCCAAATAAAATCAGCTATCCTTTCACAGGCCAGATTCTTTACTCGTTCACTTCTAGTGCTGGGGACTAGGCTCAGCTCTTCAGCTATCCCCCACAACCATAATTCTGCACTTAAAGCACAAGAATAAAGAGTCTGAAGGGGCTTGAAATCAACGGCAGCATAGAGAAGGCTCAGCTGCTTGCTGCCCCTATCCAGTCCAAATGCCAGAGAACCACCTGATAGCAGACTGAGTGACACAAAGTAAGTGTTCACACACTGTCTAGTTAAGCTACAGAACTCAAAATTAAAGAAATTCTGTGGCTAAAAATGTACATGGATTCAAGAAACTGCTAGACTGATTACAGGAGGAAAAACATACCGAATATCTAAAACATGTGAAAAACAAAAGGCAACAATCGCAAATGGACACATAGGAAGTTACACCTGAGTTTAAGGAGAAATTTACTGACTGTGAGGGTAACAGAGCACTAGAGAGGCTTTGGAGGCTCCTCCTCTGCAGAGACTCAAAACCCACCTGGACACAGACCTGTGCAATGTGCTCTAGTGCACAGGGCTTGGATTAGACCATTTCCAAAGGTCCCTTCCGATCTCAAACATCTGTGATTCTGTGAAAACCTCTCCGGCCCCAGAGGTTGTTCATCCAAACACTGCTGGGGATACAAGGATGTTAGAAAACTACTGCATCTTTTACTTCTCCATGCCAGATCAAAAATGGACAAGAGAGACTTTTGATATGTTGTGGTATGGTCTCTTACGTACTCAGTGTTCAGCTAAAGCTTCCAGGGTGTATTTCTCAGTACTCCTGGCTCTCCATCCTTCACGGAGGGTAAGCTGACTATTCTTTCACAGTGTTAGCAGTTTTAGCCATTTATTTATTTTCCTCAGGAAAACAGAGCTTACTCATTACACTTCTTACCTGGAGGGAGAAAGCACACACAGTGTATCAAGAGGAAGAGAGAAATTTTGTAATGAAATGGCCTCCTTATCCTGATTTAACAGTTTCTACTGCTGGTACAGCATGAGGCCAGAAATTATTTTCCAGTGTATTATCCAACATTAATTTTGGGTCTTTTTATGCTCACATCTTTGTACAATAAAGACTCTAATCCTATAAATAAGGCTGGTATTCTTTGTTCAAATGGGATTTCTTTATATTCCCACCCCATACAGGCTGTTTCATAACATGCATTGTTTGTTTATACTCAGTTTACCATGGGATCCATAATGTTTGGTCACAGCGTGTTCCTTTTCACTGCTCATCACATTTTTCATCTTTGCATTAATTGCAAGCATTGTTAGCTACCGCAGGTAACGCAGTCTGTGCTAAATAGGTTAGGGTCTGCCCTTCTCTGGTCTTCCTGCATTTCTAAATTTAACATCAGTCTTTTTATGGACTGAAGCAGTACAAGCAGTACGGTAAACAGCAGAAATAATGACACCTTGTTCCCTGTGGATTGTGGTCAGAGTCTCTGCTGTCTAGCAGAGCATCATCAGAGACCTTGAAAATATTTAGGCCATATATCAAACTTGTAGAACTTGTGGAAACATATTATCCTTAAAACCTTGTATCCTTCTGTCACGTGAGATGAATACTCAACGAGTTCAAGGGTCAGTGGGTTATGAGACAGTGTCATTCACAAGTATCATTTCCTTCCTCCTTCTCTTTTCATTTGGAAGCAAAGAAATTATGCATGTATTTACTAAACTACAGAATTTCTTACCCTTGCTCAATATTTCGAGTTTTATAAGGAATTCACAAGCCATCTGAATTCAGTCTTTAGCTCATATGGCCTATGATTTGACCTTAATTTGAAAGTGAAAATAAATACTTTCTAGGAAAAGAACATATTCTGCAAGAAAACTGATGTAATATTCTTGGCTAGATTTAAAGTTCATTTTTCTGCCTTTGCAAAAAAATACAAATTTTCAAAAGCTACTTTCCAAGTGACATGTTTTTAAACTCTGACATTGTGTGCACCAAATTTAGATTCTTTGAAATTCTTGTATTATTTTAACTCTTTCTGGTTTTGATTTAAAGCCAGCATAAAATGGTCTTATATGGTGCACGCTTTGATTGACTGCATGCAACCCTAGTACTCACTGAAAAGTGGAAATATAATTATGCTAATAAAGAACTGATTTTTAGTTTATGTTACGGAAACACAGAATTGAAAATTAGTATTATAAATTCTGAGCAAATTTTTTTGTGTGTTTAATGTAGTGTTAGTAAAAGGCCCTGTGAGTGAGAGCTCATATTCCTCTCTGCCTTCCCCAAAAGTCATCCTGGGAAGCTCCAAATTACCTCCTACAGAAGCAGTATGGCATAGACTTGTGGTAGGGCACAAAGCCCGGGAAACCCTTGGAAAGCTCAGGACCCAGCAATGAATTCTTGAGAAGAGCTCTGACAATACCCTTTGTTTCATTTCTCCTGTTTCCTTTAGCTTTATTTTACTTAACAAGGCCATCATTCAACAAACCATAACATCAAAAGGGAAAAGGAAGACTCTTACATTTCTGGGATTTGTGTTGGGTGGAACCTTATAGGGATTTGATAAAATTATCACCTTGTGCCACATATAAGAAAAAAAATGAATAAGAAAAGTGCTTATTCTGTCTGTGCTACACTGTACACTGTATGCACACAAGTAAATAGTTTAACTCCAAATGCATGATTCAAAGCCAGACATCTATGTTGCAACTTTTATCATTATAGGGTGGGTAATTAACGATGAATATTGTGTCATATTTTATAGGCTTATGAGATGATTATGAATACATTAACTGTGACACAGTATTAAGGCAATAAGTGTGCTTGGAATTTTCAATATTACGAATGTGATGAAATAGCTTCAAATACCTTCAAATAACAAATATCAAATATTCAACATCAAAGCATGTAGTAAAATTGTGCAACTATGTGGGTGCAGGGCAAAAGATGATTCATCTACAGATGTTCTGATGATAATGTTCATCATAGCACACAACCAGGAACATATTAGGAACCAGACAAGTATGTAGCAGCCACTGTTATTTATAAAAACTTTTTTTAAAAAAAAAAAAAAAAAAAAAAAAAAGATATATTCTACATTCAGCTCTTATGGAAGAAGTATTTTAAACACTTTTTGTCAGATAGAAGAAACATAATCCTTTTGAAATACCCTTTGGCGATTAATTCCTCTGAAAAATAACAAAAGAAAATGCTACTGACTTGCAAAATATCTCATCTCTCTTTCAAGTGGGACTTGTGCTGGTGGTAGTAATACCTGCAGGAGGTTGGGTAAGCTAGTGTTAGTAACTTCTAAAAGCTTTTAAAAATCCGCTGCATTTTGGCATTCTAATTCCTAAAGGCTCTGCAAATTATTGCTGTCCCACAAACAAGACAGCATTGTTCAGTAAGGAGAATGGGGGAGAGGGCAGGTTACATTAATCTGTACATTAGAGTATAAATCTCTAAAATCAGAATAAAGTTCTGCTTTGACGGAGCCATAGTGAAAATCTTCACATTATTGTAAAGAGTAGTATGAGTTTTCTGGAAGCGTTTAACCACACGACTAATATTGCTAGTTAGTATTTTCTATAGAAGTCATCGGTGAGATTTTGCAACTTGATTGAACTCAAGCACTTAGTCTTGATTACAGTGAAGCATTTCCTTCTGTGTAGGCAGATCCATAGGGAATGCCATTCATACCAACTGAAGTAGAGCACGATGACTCAGCTGATTAATCAGCTTTCTTTTTGCTCATAAGAAGAAAATACTTGGCTTCCCCAACTGCTGCTTTCAAACCCATAACTCAAAATTTTAGTCACCCCGAAGCACCTTCCGAAAGAAGGAAAGCAAACTGCAACCTATAGTCTGTTTTACAGCTACAGGTCTGACGGACACAGATAGCAACATTACACCCAATGTCTTCTGTTGGCAACAGTCACTGATTTGCGGGATAAATTACTCCTTTCCTGTGATTTTCTATTCAGGATTAGTGCCTAGAGCTTGGAATCAACCATAAATCCAGAGTTAATTCTTAGTAAATAATAAATAAGAGTATCAACCACTGTCAAGAGTTATTTTGCTAAATAAATCTAGTCACTTTCTCAGCTAGAAAATAGCACAGAATCTGCAGGTGAGTGATATCTCCAGTTATCAATGCAAAAAATTGCTGAATTTACGAATCAAGTTAACTGAGGAAAAAGAATCTAGTTGTAGAGTTTTTGTATAGTGGTACCAACAGCATTCATGGGTGATGAGCTGACAGGTTTTAGAATTGCCATTTTTCTCAGTAGTTAAAGCAACCAAAGCTTCCTCACAGCTCAGCTTGCCTGGAGCCTATAGGCATTTATCCACACCATTTTTCTCACATTAAACTGGAAGTGGAAAGAGTTTCATCCCTAATACAATAAAAGACCTTGAGAAAAATAATATATCATAATCACAGTAACAGCAATCTTCTACTCCTGCCCTGCTTTTGTGAGAATTACTACACTTCAGGCTCTGCCTAGCAGGAAAGTCAACAAACTACCCGAGTAGCTGAACTGTAAACACAGTAAAGCTCTGCAACAAGATCAGTCATTAGCAGTTCTTCATAATTTAGGCATTCACAGTTATTCAGACTTAGAATAAGGTCTGACAGAACCGTGGAAAAGTGGTTGAAACATCCAAGTGCACAATTAAATGGAAAGAGCAGTATCTTCCCCAGTATATTTTTTTGACTGCAGCAAAAATCACATTCAGCAACCAGATGATGACAGAAAACAGAAAATGAACACATAAAAATGCCAGAAATGTTCCAAGCAAAAGTGTATTGCCAACTACAGATTTATAGAAATTGCTGAAGCTGATAAGTTAGTCCAGCTCTCTGCCTCTTGTTTTTAGATAGAGGTTGTGGGGGCCTGAACTTCTTTTAAACTGAAACTGCTTTGTACTTTGCTAAATCCTTAAGAGACTACCTTATATAAGAGTGTCAACAGCACAAAAAAAGGATCAGATCTTTTCTTTATAAATGCTTTTCGGTTTAGTTGTCCTCCTGTACAGAATTACTGCATGAGAGGGGAACTGAAGAGACAAACTCCCCCAAAACATCGGCAAAATAATTCAGTTAGAGGCATTTCAGGGACAGCAGCAAGGGGACTGCCAACAAGTGAGGACATTTAGCATCCAACACAGGATGACATCTTGCGTTCTGTATCTCCCTTCTTTGCATTAATTGTTATTGTTATTCATGCTTTGTGGAAGGTATGGATATTGCACAGTGGTCAAAAGGGCCCAAGACCCAAAAAGCTGCCAGGTCCAGAAAAGCCCCTTTTCACATTTCTTTCAAACGTTTGGGGCTGAGAGAAAAGCCTCCTGTTTTGAAGCACTCGCAGCAGCTGCATCTCCTCAAACGCTGACATAATACAGAGAGAGAAAACTCCTACTCACCCACTGCTCACTGGGTCCGCGCCCAGGAGCTCACAAGATGCAGCTAAAATACACTCCATTCAAACCCTCTTTCGTGATGGAAAACATCTTTCTTTACTGATTTTTTTGCGCAGCAGCTGCCTGACACACTCAGGGTGTTGGGGGGTTGTGCGGTGCACAAGCTTGGGCTGACTTCTCTGGCCTCACAGGATTTAGTGTCAGGGTCTAAGCTGAAGCACAGATGAGATTCTTTTGAGAATAAGAACAAAGTGATCTGAATCAAGTCACTGTTCTTATTCGGTATAAAGAAAAATAGTTTGCATACATTTTTCTATATATATTTTGCTAACATATAGAACCGATCATGTTTTATCACTACTTCTCTTTGCAGAAGGTTGTCTATCATAGCATCTGTACCTGTCACTGTGCAATAGGTTAACATGGTAATGAGTGAATACTATCCACAAAGGACCAAAGCCAAGAGATGTAAGAAAACAAGATGTCAACAAGCACCTGCTTCTGTGGTGAGCAGCAGGTAGGGCAGGGCTTCTCCACAAGGTCACCAGCTGCAATGTGTCAAAGAAGGTTGGGAGACTGGCAAGGGGAAAGGACGTTGTCAGCAGGCACGTGGAGGAGACAGAGCGCTCGGAGCCAGACGGGAAACAAACACAGACAAGTCAAGGCACAGACGTGTGCAGAGCAAGGACTGACTTCCACAGAAATTCTACCCATCGGAATATATTCCCTGGGCCAAGAGTGTGTACTGCCCCCCAGACCATATCAAACGAGCACAACGGTGGCACAGAACAGCTCTGCAGAGGAGTACTTACAGAGTATTTGAGGAATTGATTTAAACTTACGTTAAATGGGAAAAGTGGTTGGAAAAGCTTGCTGCTCTCCCCGGCTTACATCCAGCAGCCATCTAGAACCAACAGACTTCTCAAATTTGCAGGTTATGTTAAAACTACAGAAATCAATCCCAAACATTTAGGTTGTTAGAGTTCCAATAAAAATCGGGGCTGGTTGATTTTAAAAAAAAAAATATTAACTTTCAAAGTCAATTAAAAATATTATTACTACAGCTATTCCTACACCATATTCCTATATGTGCATTTTTAACAAAATGAATTAAATGCAGTTAAAAATAAGGTAGGCACATGATGACTGTGACTGGTTTGAGGTAATTACCCATTACCCATTTCATCCGCAAAGAAAATTGCAAAGTCAGTTTCTGAAGCTTCTTTTGAGCTTTCTTGTCACCGTTTCCTTATTGCCAGCCAATTTTTGCATTATGCCTTTGATTCTTCACTTGTTACAAAAGCAATTTCTACTGATAGACCATAAGGCTGTGGTGAGGCTCAGTTGACAAAGTACATTCAGAATGACTTAACATCTTTGGGTGGAAAATGCTACCCAGGAAAAGAAAAATGCTGGTTTTGTATGGACAATATTTGTTCCCTACCTCAGAAATCTTTGAGCTTTTGACTTGGATTTTTAACTCGCCAAACATAGACACACCTCAATTTCCCTTCCTATTTTCAGAATTCCTATTCCCCTAAGAAGTCTTTGTGGCATTTAATCACTATAAAAGCACCGGAAGATTTGTATAATTTAAAATTCTTTTCATCCAAAAAATGAAAGGAAAATGAAAGCTTGAAACACATGGGCATTAATTATTACAAGTCCTGAACATCATGGCCATAATTTCTAGATGTTACTTTTACCTAAAGGATGTTATTTTCCAAACTTTAGATTTAGATTTTGGTAGGTTTATAAAAGCCAATCTGAAATTTGATTCTTTCATGTGGTGTAAAACATCATTTTAGCTCTCTGGGCTTCATTTCCAGTTCTGGTCCTGGAGGCCTCGTGGAGACATCAAGACAAACAAAGCAAGATAGGCACCAGGCTATATGTCATTTCCATAGCTTTTATGACACTTTCCATCACAAAACCAGTTCAAGAACCATGTGGGGAAGGTGCAGAGGAAGCATGCACCCATGCAGTTTGTTTGGCCTTGTTGCGTTGGGCACCAACTAGAAGAGGACTGCTCTTCCTCTGTTTGGTCAGGAACACGTAGCAACCTTGCATGCTCGCTTGGAGTTGAGTGGGATGAAGGCATCTTTTTCCATAGATTTCAAATCAATGACTTTCTGTGTGCTGGATGGATTTATCCCATTTATGCTGCAGTAGCTTTCCTGTCAGTGAGGGCTCAACATCATCAGTCACTGCTCTGTGACAATGAATTAGGATTGATGAAACCCTGGAGCCCTGTAACATGTGCATACAGTTTGAAGTCCATAGCACAAGCTCTAAGCTAATCATCACTGGTCAGTCATTAATTCCAGGATTTATGGATGCTAAGATGACAATCCAGATTTATGCAACTGCATGTTCAGATAACTTATTTCTAGCCAGAACTTTTAGTTCTATATCATTTAATTTTGCCCGTTATATACCACTGAGTCCATTGATTTCAGGAGAATCAGAATCATTTCTGTCATTTCTTTTCAGAGAGGTTTCTCACTAGCTTGATAAGTTACCACTGATCCATTTTTCCTTCCTTATATTCCAAAGGCCTGTTTAGCCTGACAGAGACAATTTTACCATCATTTATTTAGTGAAAGTTAGTTTGTCTTTCCTATCTTAAACATGATTAAATTTTCGCTTCTGTCAGGGCTGCTCTATGTAGATCAGCGTAGGAACAGCCTGTCTGTCACAACGACAGCTGCATCCCACTGCCAATTTTTAACAGAATAGCCCCTGAAAGCCATGTCGTTCTCCAAACAAAATCACGCTTTTGATGATTGTTGATGATTAATTCCCATGAGTATAGCCTGCATATTAGAATACCATGGTTCTAAAGATATTGTCAGAAAAAGAAACTGCCTGAAGCTTTAGCACTAACAGAGCTGAGCTTTTAAGAGAACGTAGTGTTGCTGGGAACACATCCTTAAAAGCTCGGTGGGGCCTGGGCAGATTGGCACAGTGATGGTGTCATCCAAAGGCTGCTTCTCTGCAGAGGTACTAGCAATTGAAATATTTGCATTCTGGTTCAAGAGGCCAGGGGATGATAAAACCAGGAGACTGCACTTAAGTCATTATCATTACACTTACTGGCCCCCAGTAAGTGTAAAATAAACCCCAGCACCAGTTTTCACAGAATCACAGAATGGCTGAGGTTGGCAGGGACCTCCAGAGATCATCCAGTGCAACCCCCTGCTGCAGCAGGGACACCCAGAGCAGGGGGCACAGGGCGGCATCCAGGCGGGTTTGGCCCATC